>JAIUZE010022937.1:0-28970 GCA_022085475.1 Heliosperma pusillum
ACGCAAAAAATGTAGAATCAACATTTTTTTTCAAACAATAACATGTGAATTTTAAATGACAATATAAAATGGTACCATGTCAACCTTCCCCTTATTTTTCTTCTTCTTTTTCGGGCTAGTTGTCCCATAATATTTCATGACTCTGACATGTAATGGAACGCCCCTCAATCGACCTGGATGCTCGGGTCGGCCGATCGCTCTAGCAAGAACGTCGTCACGACCGCTCGGAGTGAATTTCCCTTCCGCAACCTCCTTCAGAACATTCTCCTACAAATATATTAAATTTACTTAATTTTATTTTTGTTACTAAAATAAATAGATAGTCAGACATACATACGCGTAAGAATTAAACAATAAAGTTATTAAAAACTCGTCTTAATAAAATAATACTTACTATGTTGGCCAAGACTTCCTGATCATATTTGTTACAGGTTCGGGATCCTTTAGGCGTGTGCCCTTCTTTATAAGTTACGTGTCGATTCAAGTCGGTCACTCCCTTTGACACCTACACATTAACTCATAAATAATATATGTATACATGTATATCAAGTCCAAGAATGATTAAAAAAATCTAATATATAGATGTTACTTACGAGATGAGATAATTAGAAAATTAACGGCCTTCAAATCATATAAAATCATAGAACATTAACGGCCTTCAAATCATATAAAATCATATAAAATCATTCAAGTCGGTCACTCCCCCGCTTCTATGAAATGTTAGCACGATTTCTGGCGCTAACGGTCTTCAAATCATATAAAATTGAAGTAGATGAGATAATTAGAAAATTATAGATACAAGTAGAGTTTTAGAAAAATGTAACCTGAAACTTTTAGAAAAATGTAACCTTAAGTAGAGTTTTAGAAAAATGTAAACATATGACATGGATACTTATCCTGAAACTTTTCACTAGCTCGTTTCGCCTTATAATTATCCCATTGTTGTTGAGTGATGTTGGGGTACTTTGTCGGTGGGCTCTTATGCATCTCCCCCGTCTCCTAGTCGATATACAAGTGTAATTTGGCAAGGTCACACTGACGAGCTTAAAAGCGGTGTCGCTAATTCCGCTAATTAGCTACGGTCAATTAACAATTTATATCTCCTAAACAAAACACAAACTATCTTAAATAAAGGTAGTAAATGATAAGTAAAGGGTCGAACCCAAGAGAAGGCGAAATTAAGCTAAATCTAGACTCTAAGCAATTAGCTAAGACACTAATTAAGAAACTAAACACTAATTAAGGTACTAATTACTAATTAAGACACTAATTGCTAGTAATCACAAACAATGATATTCACAATGAGAAAACATGTAGATTAACATATAGGAAGAAATTTGGTTAAAAAGGTTACTCAAATTGAAACATGAAATTCTAGGCTAGACAATAGAACAAACACCTTCTATGCAAGAAATCAAATATGAGAAAAGTACTAAGTGCAATTCTCCCAAGTAACACAACAATTAGCAAAGATGACCTCTTTTATACCTCTCTTCTTATTTATCTAATACTACCTCCTAAGAAATAGTCAACATGGATTAAACAAACCAAGATTGACCCTTTACAAATTAACCACACTTATTAAAACATAAGCACAATCAAAGAAGTAAGCTTTAAGTATTAAACCAAAGGATTAAGCTAGAATCATGCAACTCAAAATTAAACCATGTTAAAATCACACAACATATAATTTTCCACTAAAAAGACTCTAACTTTAAACCAAGTTGAAGTCTTTCAAGTTTACTTCACACATTCAAGTATAGGTTGACAAATCCTACCAAGAACAAGCATTCATTAAGCAAATAAGATGTCAAGCTAGTCAAACTAAACATTCATCTACTCAACATGAAAGATTAACATCATAAAAATATATTAAATAAGGAAGAGGAGGATTAGAGAGTCATACAATGATAAAGGTGTGAACTTGTTCAAATTACACCAAGTAATTGGAAGATTAGCTACCCATAATCCAATATTACAAACCAAAAATAAAGTTCAATCAAATTACAAGCCAAAGTGAAGAACCAAAACTTGAGAGATTTCTATGGAATGAATGAAATGTAGGGGATGTCCTTCTCTCTCTAAAATCTGATTCTTATACACCCTTGGTCCGAAAACCTAGGGGCCTTGAGAAATGGGCTTCAAAGAACAAGAAGGCGGAAAAATAGTCGCGTACCAGCAGTGTCGGACGCCGGCAGCGCCGGTGGACGCCGGCAGCGTCACAGGACGCCGGCAGCGTCACAGGACGCCGGCAGCGTCACAGGACGCCGGCAGCGTCACAGGACGCCGGCAGCGTTTCAGCCTGTTTTTGCGAGAGCCATATCTCTCTCGTTTCTTGGTCATTTTGGGCGTGCAACCTACCGTTGGAAAGCTAAGAGGATAAGCTATCACCTCCACTTGTCCTTACATCGATACGAGCTCTAAAACTCAAGATATACCCATTTGAAGTTGACCCTTGGAAAATCGATATTTCAAATCTTCAATTTTGGTCTTGTTTTTGCATGCCAATGCTTCCAAAATAACACACAACAACCAAAATCTCACAAATGTGCACCTTATTGGCATACATTTCAATGCTTAACATCAATCACCTTCCAAAATTGTCTAATTAAATGAAATTACAACAAAAGACTAAGAGAAGTACTTAATACAAAAGGAGTACTAAAGACCCATAAATTAACATTAATAAGTAACTAAATTACCCTAAATGACACGACTCAATTTGATGCTATCAAATACCCCCACACTTGGACTTTTACTCGTCCCGAGTAAAACTCGATATTAGCACAAACAACACGAGCCCAACATAGTGTGTGTGTAGGTAATGACCTATCTTCCCTCACTACGCCCTTCTTATACTCCCTCTTAAACAAACCACCAATGACAAAAACAAAATAAAAAAACTCAAATCTTGTGGCACTCTTCTCTCACTCCCCCTCCTTATATCATCCCTCAAGACTAAGACACGACATGCCACCTACTCCGACTCAACTCACCTCAACTCCTGCATTCTTATACCTCCCAAGATTGTAGTATGATCATCTTTGCCTTATCCCAAGGCATAACGAGATGACCCTCATCATCAAACTCCATGCAACTCAACTTCTTATATCACCCCCTTATTACTCCACTAGTGTATAGCATGGTTACTTGGTTGGCCCCAAACTACACAATTCGCACAACCAAGCAACCCACAAGAGAAATCCACCGATTTGGAACCAAATTTGTGAATCAAAATAAAAATAAAAAGAAATCCTAAGCTAGCCTCCTTCCAAATTCCTCCTTATTTCTCCCTTCTTTTCCCTCCCAAAATTCTCTTCATCGGAAGTATTTTACTCAATTTTTTTGTTTTTGTTTTTGTTTTTCCATTTTTTTTCTTGAAAATCCCTCATTTTGCCTAAGGTGCCCTTTCGGGTTTTCACCTTAGCTTTTCCTTTCCTTTCATTGGTGGCTCGCAACTCAATTTTTCATTTTTCCCTGAATGCCCTTTCAGGTTTTCATTCCGTCCTCGGCCACCTTCCCAATTTTTGCCTAGGTGCCCACCCTTGTGGGTTCTCACCTAGCCGAGATTTTCAATATTTTTTTTTTAAAAGCATCAAAACATGAATAAAACGTACGTATGTTACATCAGAACTCCTCCCCCACACTTAGTTTCCACATTGTCCTCAATGTGGAGGAGATGTACAAAAAATGCAAAGAAATAATAAGTACGGGTTGCCTACCGTAAAGCGCTTTTGGTTTTTTTTTTGTCGTTTGCTCGACGCCTTTTCAAGATCATTCTTCTTCGAGACTCAAGAGCGGAACAACTCAACGCCCTTATTAACTCATCAAACACATTAGCCCATAAAGATGAGAAGTGGAGGTAGTAGGTTGGAATAATATGGCAAGTGTAGTCAAAACTAATTGATTCTATGTCGCGGTAAGACTCCTTGAAAGAGAAGCTGGATTTGGCAAAAACCAAGTAATAATGAGAGGACTCATGAGCTTCTTTGTGGAATACATTTGATGGCATTTCAAAGCAAATTTGAGGCGGTTCCTCCTTGCGGGGGTACACCTCTACAAACTCATTTTCCATATTCATTTTCGCAACCTCCTTAACCTCCACACTAGCAAGTTTTATAGTCTTAGGAAGGTCACAAACTACATCATCAAAAGCCTTTACCTCCTCTTTTTCAATCTCAAACTCCCCCAACTCATGTCTTCTTGCTCATTCTTCTCAAACACCTCACTCGTTAATCCCGTAAAAGTAAAATTTGGAAAAGAATTACTACGAACTAAGGAGATTTTATCAAGGTGTGAGGCATCAACTCCGGAGCTCGGAATGTGAATAGGGGTCTCAATGGATGGTAAGGCCCAAGAGGATTTCAAGTCACACACATCATCTTCATCATCCCAAAAATCATATTCATCAACAACACACTTTTTATAATTGTGACTCATTTCATGCTTAGGGGAAAGAGGGTCTTCAACCTTAAAGTCATACTCATCACTAATGAAACCATTATCAACATAAGAATCATCTAAAGTGTGCATCTCATCATGTTCGATACTACTTTCTTCGATATCCCTAAGGAGTTGGTTTACTTGAATTTCAAGGTTTTCCAACCTCACATTGTATAGCTCTCGATGCTCTTTAGCTATAGCCCTTTCAATCGGATTAGCTGCCCTTTCAATTTGATTATGTGACAACCCTCGCGAATGCGGAATAATAAATCAAACAAGCATGCGAATTATAATGCGGAAATAGGTAGTTTTTAAAAACTTTTATACATGCAAGTTAAATAAAACGAGGAGTGTCAAAATGTTACAAACTAAGTACGGAATATACAATAAAGAGACGGGGTCTCTTCAAATGTTAGCAAAGAACAAGTGTTTAACAAAAACTAGCTACTATCGTCTAGAGGTGAACTTCCAGGGACAACGCCCGCTAGCTCACACACGAACCCCAAAATGTCACAGCCAAAAATCATCCAAGCAAGAAACCTGTTCATCCATGAAAAACATGAATGCCACAGTCAGTGGGGAGTAACTCCGGGTTCTCCCAGCCATATTACATCAAACGTACACATAAGGTAATACAAAAGTAAAGCATGCATATATATACATATCCATGTGAGTTACGATAAAATAGATAGGCAATACGAGATATAATGATAAGATCATATAGAAATCAAATCCGTAACCATCATGTTATTCAAAGACTCGGGATAGACACTCTTAGGCAATCGAATACGCTCACTAGGGCTTGCATCTCACCGTTAGCGGTATAAGATTGATAAGATTGAGACTCGACAAACATACCAGTCAAGTCATGCGATGATCACCTAATATCCAACATATTATCATCCATTCACGAACCAAGACATGACGGTGTCAGTCATGCAATGACCATGAATACAATCATGAAATCACGCATTCAAAGACAACGACACAAAGACGACAACTCTCACGGTAAATGAAACGCACTAGCATCGTGTCCCAGCAAGAATGATTAACGGCATCCACGGGATAAACATTTCCCTGAACTCATACACGATGCTACATTTCGTATATGTAGACTATTTTCCTCCTGGTAGCACAACGATAATAAATATCCGGTCCTAGTCTAAACCTGGCCAGGATCTCGGAATAAACCATTTTCCGATTCGACATGCGATAAACGTTTCGCATCCAAGACTCGGGCTTATAAAATATATATGCCGAGTACCCCAAATTCGGTAGATCAATTCACGACAGAGGCGGAAAAACAGCTCAAGCCTCATAACAAGCGGTACGCTACATGCAAATAACACCACCTCGCAAGTATACAACATTTGACGGCCGGGTCGATCAACGCATAGCGTTCAACTCCCAACAACGTCGTCGTATGCCCACTAAACACATGCAATTAAGCAGTAGGATACCTCTCCGTTCCGACATTCCAGCCTTACGAACGGGAAGGTAGCCAAGGGAATGAGAAGACAAAGCACAAGACCAAATCGTGCTCAAACCGTAATATATGTAAAAACCGACTCAAAGTGGGAACTATCGAAAACCGTCACGAAACATGTGATACATGCGAAAGAGATATCATATATTCAAAACATGAATATTACAATACATTACGTAAAATTTTATGATAAACCGATCATGCGAACTATTATAAATTACGAGTTTTAGAAGTTGAAGGAAAAATGTACAGCCGTGTTCCAGGCCGGGCTGGAGACCGGCGGCCGGTGGGCCGGCTCAGAACACAGGGTAAAATCCAAAAACAGAGGAAAAAGGGTCTGGGCCGGTCAGTCGACCGGCGGCCGGTCGACCGGCACAGCCAATCATACCAAACTCAAAACTTCAACACTGATGTGTTCCAGGCCGGGGGGTTGACCGGTGGCCGGTTGGCCGGCCTGGAGCACCACTTCATACAAATTCTCAATTTCCAAAGGGGTTTCTGATGTGTTCCCAGCCGGTGGTCAGACCGGCGGCCGGTCGACCGGCTGGGAGCACTTCTTCACCCGAGAGCTTCCAAAGCTCAACCAATTCATTTCAAAACTCAATTATACTTCTAATAATCAACAACAATCACTATATATCATCCATATTCATCATATAACATCATTTACTAATCATAGCATGGATTCTAAACTTCCTAATCGTATTCTAATACGATTTCTAGCATATAAACATGTAAAACACGTAAGTAATACCGAGTAACCCTTCACCGTTACCTTTTAGCGTCTCTAATGATCGTCAAGCTCCTCTTCTATAAGGAAATAGTCCTTGTCGGGATCTTGGAGGTCGCCACCTACAATTAGATCGTAAAAAGATGAATAAAGTTCATCTTGAGAAAGACGGAATGCTTAAAAAGCGAGAAAGACGATAATTTTATTATCAATACGGATAGAGGAAGGTACGGGAGGAAGAATAAGATAAACTTAAGTAAATTCTATCGAGTAACGAAGAAACTACGCCAATTCTAAGATCGATATTCAAAGAGGAAAAGTTGCTTAAGGAAGAAGAAAGAAAGGTGTTTGATTTTTGTGTTGAAATGAAATATTAGGTTAAGGAGGGAGTAGTGTGAGTTATGAGAGAAAAAGTCAAAGACGATTTTCAAAGTCAAGAAAGTCAAACTTGACTTAAGACGGCTTTTTCATGAATCTCGCAGAATTTCCAAATACGAACTCGGAAATTCTAAATTCGACTCGGAACTTAAAATTATAATTTAAAACTTAAAAATTACTGAAAATATTTCGTAAAATATTTCTACTAGAAAAATAGGGTACATTTCCGGGTGTTACAATCACCCCACCTTTTAAAAAGTTTCGCCCCCGAAACTTGAGGAAAAATAAAAATTTACCTTACTCGAAAAGACTCGGATATTTACTACGCATAGAAGCTTCGGTTTCCCAAGTCTCTTCTTCGACATTAGCACTTCTCCACAATATTTTCACCAACGGAACTACTTTACTTCTCAACTTTCTATCTTTGTGATCTAGGATACGGATCGGCTTCTCTTCAAAGGATAAATTCGGTTCAAGCTCGGGCAATTCAACTTGAAAGACATGGCTTGGATCACTTACATACTTTCTCAATTGAGAAACATGAAAAACATTATGAACCTTAGCCAAATTCGGCGGCAAATCCAACTTATAAGCCACGGCACCAATCCTCTTTACAATATCAAAAGGTCCAATGTATTTCGGGCTCAATTTACCCTTAACACCAAACCGTTTAACACCCTTCATAGGAGACACCTTCAAGAACACTTTATCACCAACTTCAAACTCTAACGGCCTTCTTCGGATATCGGCATAAGACTTTTGACGGTCTTGAGCGGCTTTCATTCTATCACGAATGACCTTCACATTATCAATGGTTTCAACAAGAACATCGGGCCTAAATCACGATTGTCACTCAATTGATTCCAACATATAGGACTCCGACATTTCCTTCCATAAAGAGCTTCATATGGAGCCATCTTAATCGATGCATGATAGCTATTGTTGTAAGAAAACTCCACCAATGGTAAACTCTTTTCCCAACTAGACTGAAAGTCGAGAGCACAAGCCCTAAGCAAGTCTTCTAAAGTCTGAATAGTCCTCTCAGTCTGACCATCTGTAGCGGCATGAAAAGCAGTACTCATCAACAACTTACTATCCATAGCCTCTTGCAAAGCTTTCCAAAATCTCGAACAAAACCTCGGATCTCGGTCGGATATAATCTCCAATGGAACTCCATGGTATCTCACAATTTCATCCACATAAGCCTTTGCTAAACGATCCAAATTCCAAGTTTCTTTGATCGGAATAAATCTAGCACACTTGGTCAATCGATCAACAACAACCCAAACTGCATCTTTACCACCAACGGTTTTCGGCAAAGCCATAACAAAATCCATAGAAATAGATTCCCACTTCCATAGCGGAATATCCAACGGTTGTAGCAATCCACCGGGTCTCTTGTGTTCAATCTTCACTTGTTGGCAAGTCAAACATCTTCCAACATATGAAACAACATCACCCTTCAAGTTTGGCCACCAAAATTGTAGCTTCAAATCTTTGTACATCTTATCACCTCTGGGGTGAATAGAATAAAGGGAAAGATGAGCTTCATCCAGAACTCGCTTCCTCAAATTAAGAGCATTAGGAACAAATAAACGACCATGGAAACGAAGAACACCTTCACTATCAAACTTGAAATCTTTACCTTTACCTTCAAGAATTTTGGCTTGAATAGATTTGTAGGTAAGATCATCAACTTGGCTTTCGCGTATTTCACGGAGAAACACAGGCTCGGCAATCATAGCACCAACATGAACAAATCCACGCTCTACAAACTCCAAACTCAATCTTCGAAACTCAGCACAAAGATCAACAGGTAATACATGCAAAGCATTCAAAGCATGATAAGCTTTCCTACTAAGAGCATCTGCAACCACATTCGCCTTCCCTTCATGATACAATAACTCAAAATCATAATCGTTCACCAATTCCAACCATCTTCTTTGCCTCATATTCAACTCTTTTTGAGTAAATATGTACTTCAAACTCTTGTGATCGGTGAAGATACGACAATGAACTCCAATTAAGTAATGTCTCCACACTTTCAAAGCATGAACAACAGCGGCCAATTCTAAATCATGAGTAGGATAGTTCACTTCATGAACTCTCAACTGCCTCGAAGCATACGCCACCACCTTCCTATTTTGCATAAGAACACAACCCAATCCCATTTTAGAAGCATCACAATAGACATCAAAGTCTACTCCATCTTCAGGCAAAGTCAACACCGGAGCGGTAGTTAACCTCTTCTTTAACTCTTGAAACGCATTTTCACAAGCTTCATTCCACAGGAATTTGGTTTCCTTCTTCAACAACTGAGTCATAGGTCTAGCAAGCTTAGAGAAATCTTTGACAAATCTTCGATAATAACCAGCTAAACCAAGGAAACTTCGAATCTCTCTAATATCAGTCGGACTCTTCCAATCAACAACGGCTTCAATTTTAGAAGGATCCACCATCACACCTTCTTTTGAAATCACATGCCCAAGAAAGGACACTTTAGGTAACCAAAATTCACACTTAGAGAACTTAGCATACCACTTCTGACGACGTAGAACACCCAAAATAATCCTCAAATGAATAGCATGCTCATCTTCGATTGGAGAAAATAAGAATATCATCAATGAATACCACCACACACTGTCAGATATTCACTAGCAAAATGTGCGGATTGTTCATCGATCCATAAAGATAGGCAGGAGCATTCGTCATCCAAATGGCAATTACCTTGACCCATAATGAACCAGACCTCGTACTAAAAGCGGTCTTCGGAATATCAACATCTCTAAACGGAATTTGATGATAACCAGATCTCAAATCAATCTTCGAAAATGTAGAAGCACCCTTTAATTGATCAAACAAATCTTCAATTCTAGGCAAAGGATACCTATTCTTGATTGTAATCCGATTCAATTCACGATAATCGATACACAATCTCATAGAACCATCCTTCTTCTTCACAAAAAGGACAGGAGCACCCCAAGGCGAGGCACTAGGTCGAATAAAACCCTTTTCAATCATATCATCCAACTGCTTTCTTAACTCTTTCAATTCAGAAGGAGCCATACGATAAGGAGCTTTGGCAATTGGACCAGAACCCGGAACAAGATCAATAGAGAATTCAACATCACGCTCGGGAGGAATCCCGGGCAAATCTTCGGGGAATACATCGATGAACTCTCGAACAATAGGCACATCTTCAATACTTGGCAAAGAGGTATTTGAAGAAGTCACAACACACAAGAATGCTTTGTAACCTTTTCTAACCATACTTACCAATTTCAAAGCGGAAATTAAAGACACACCTTTACGGGGATGAGATCCCTTATAGGTTACTCTAACACCTAAAGGACTCTTTAAGAAAATCTTTTGATCACGACACTCAAACCTAGCATGATACATAGCTAGCCAATCTATACCTAAAATAATATCAAACTCTCCTAGAGGAAACTTAAGGAGATTCGCGGGAAAGATAGAACCCGAAATAGAAATAGGTACATTTGGACAAAGGGTTGAACAAGAGATAATATCTCCGGATGGTAAGGATATGGAAGTATCCTCACTAGATGTCGGTTTGATTGATAATTTATTAGCATAGGTTGATGACACAAAAGACATTGAAGCACCGGTATCAAATAAAATAAGACACGGTTGCTCTAAGATTGATAACATACCCGTAATGATCTCGGGATGAGCGTCGGCTTCGGCACGACTCATGACAAAGATTGAACCCTTAGGCTTAGGAGGAGGAGGGGGCAACTTTCGATCGGGGCAATCTTCATAACGATGACCACCCTTTTGACAAAAGTAACAGAGATAAGGTCGGTTTGAACAAGGCACACCGGGATGGTGTGGTTGCCTACAACGGTTACATACACGACCTTGAGCTTGAGCTGGAGGAGCATAAGGTCTATGAACTACATTTGAAGTAGCTCTAGGAATAAAAGGAGAAGGATTCCTTGAATTGGCATTGGAAGAAGGATTAAACCTCCTCTTGTTAGCATAGGAATTAGAGGAAGACGGAATAAATGGCCTCTTCCCAAAGGCATTCGGCCTAGGAGCATAAGAAGGAGAGGGATTATTCATTAACGCCTCATCTCGAATAGCTTTCATTGAATTTTCAGCCCATAAGGCATCGTCGTAGAGATCTCCAAAGGATGCGGTACCTCTTCTCACCTTACTCTGAAGAACGGCATTCAACTTATTGCGATAATAGAAAGCACGATCTTCATCATCACGAATAAGCCTTGGCGCGAAATGAGCGAGTTTATTAAACTCCGTTGTAAAATCTTGAGCCGATAGGTTGCCTTGCTTAAAATCTATGAACTCTTTGAGCCTTTGCTGTTTAAGCTCCTTAGGGTAAAATCTACCCTCCACAAGAGCTTTGAAACAAGCCCAGTTAAAGTCCTCTTCAAGAGTTGCGGTGGCACTTGTGATAGCCCACCAGTTGTCGGCTTCCCGCACTAGAAAGTGCTTTGCAATTCTCACCTTGTCCTCCTCTCGGACTTGGTAAAGATCAAATTGCTTTTCCATCTCACGAAACCAATCAGATAGCTCCGTGGGATCAGGCTCTCCACCATATGGCACAATCTTACTCCTAGCAATTTGTCCCGCCACCCAAGCATAACCAACTTGTTGATTGTCCTCCCTTCTAGGGTGAACTTGGTTGGCATTAGCTAAAGCGGCATCTTGCTGATTCTTCAGCACTTGAGCAAGAGCCTCCATCATAATATTATCAGCTGAACGCGGTCTAACCATCTTCATAAGAAACAAAGATAAATTAAGTTATCCTATCAATTAGCATAAACAAATAGACTACCAAATAAAGTCCTTAACTTCTACCCAACTCTCTCATTTATTATTTCAAGGTCAAGTAGTTTAAGTTAGGGTTCACGTGTGTGCGTCGGGAGCGATCAAAGCTCTGATACCAACTGTGACAACCCTCTCGAATGCGGAAATATAAAACATACAAGCATGTGAAATAATATGCGGAAATACGGTATTTTAAAAACCTTTAAACATGCAAGTTATATATAACACGAGGTGTGTCAAAATGTTACAAACTAAACGCGAAAATATACAACAAAGAGACGGGGTCTCTTCAAATGTTAGCAAAGAACAAGTGTTTGACAAAAACTATCTACTATCGTCTAGAGGTTAACTTCCAGGGACAACGCCCGCTAGCTCACACCCGAACCCCAAAATATCAGATCCAAAAAGTCATCCATAGCATGCAACCTGTTCATCCATGAAAAACATGAATGCCACAGTCAGTGGGGAGTAACTCCGGGTTCTCCCAGACATATTACATCAAACGTACACATAAGGTAATACGAAAGTAAAGCATGCATATATATATATACATGTGAGTTGCGATAAGAATAAATAGGCAATACGAGATATAAAGATAAGATCATATAGAAATCAAATCCGTCACCATCATGTTATTCAAGACTCGGGAAAGACACTCTTAGGCAATCGAATACGCTCACTAGGGCTTGCATCTCACCGTTAGCGGTATAAGATTGATAAGATTGAGACTCGACAAACACCCATGCCAAGTCATGCAATGATCATGAATACTCAATCATGAAATCACGCATTCAAGTATAACAACATAAAGACGACCTTTCTCACGGTAAATGAAACGCACTAGCATCGGGTACATGGCAAGTATGATTAACAGGCATCCACGGGATAAGCATTTCCCTGTAACGCATACACGATCACATTTCGTATATGTTCACTAATTTCCTCCGGTAGGACGACGATAATAATACGGTCCTAGTCTAAATCTGGCCAGAATCCCGTAATCGCATTTTTTCCGGTTCGACATGCGATAAACGTTTCGGCATCCAAGACTGGTCAATCATATTACGCGAGTACCCCAAATTCGTAAGGCAACATTCACGAAGAGGCGGAAAAGAAGCTCGTAGCCACTAACAAGCGGTACGCTACATGCAATAACACCGCCTCGCCAGTATACAACCTTTGGCGGTCGGTCGAAAAACGCGCATAGCGTTCAACTCCCAACACGTCGTCATATGCCACTACCATGCAATTAAGCAGTAGGATACCTCTCCGTCCCGACATTCCAGCCTTACGAACGGGAAGGTAGCCAAAGGAATGAGAATACCAAGCACAAGACAAAATAGTGCTCAAACCGACTCATTTGTAAAAACCGACTCAAAGTGGAAACATATCGAAAACCGTCACCAAACATGTGATACATGCGAAGGAGATATCATATATTCAAAACATGAATACTATAAGACTCTACGTAAAATTATACGATAAACCGATCATGTGAACTATTATAAATTACGAGTTTTAGAAATTGTAGGAAAAATATACAGCCGTGTTCCAGGCCGGGCAACAGACCGGCGGCCGGTGGGCCGTCTCAGAACACAGGCAAAATCCCAAAAAACAGAGGAAAGGGGTCTGGGCCGGTCAGTCGACCGGCGGCCGGTCGACCGGCACAGCCAATCATACCAAACTCAAAACTTCAACACTGATGTGTTCCAGGCCGGTGGGTTGACCGGTGGCCGGTTGGCCGGCCTGGAGCACCATATCATGCAAAAACCAAAATTTCCAAATGAGTTTCTGATGTGTTCCCAGCCGGTGGTCAGACCGGCGGCCGGTCGACCGGCTGGGAGCACTTCTTCACCCGAGAGCTTCCAACGCTCAACCAATTCATTTCAAAACTCAATTATACTTCTAATAATCAACAACAATCAATATATATCATCCATATTCATCATATAACATCATTCATTAATCATAGCATGGTATCTAATCTTCCTAATCGTAATCTAATACGATTATCTAGCATATAAACATGTAAAACACGTAAGTAATACCGAGTAACCCTTCACCGTTACCTTTGAGCGTCTCTAATGATCGTCAAGCTCCTCTTCTATAAGGAAATAGTCTTTGTCGGGGTCTTGGAGGTCGCCACCTACAATTAGATCGTAAAAAGATGAATAAAGTTCATCTTGAGAAAGACGGAAAGTTTGAAAAGCGAGAAAGACGATGATTTTAACATCTACGCGGATAGAGGAAGGTACGGGAGTAAGAATAAGATAAACTTACGTAAATTCTGTCGAGCAACGAAGAAGTTATGCGAATTATGAAATCGAAATCAAAGAGGGAAATTGATTTCTTAAGGAAGAAGAAAACTAGGTTTGATTTTGTGTTTAATGAGATTTTAGGTTAAGGAGGGAGTGTGTTGTGAGTTGTGTAGAGAAAAAGTCAAACACGATTTCCAAAGTCCCGAAAAGTCAAACTAGACTGAAGACGACTTTTTCATGAAATCTCGCAGAAATTCCAAATACGAACTCGGAAATTCTAAATTCGACTCGGAACTTAAAATTATAATTTAAAACTTAAAATTACTGAAAATATTTCGTAAAATATTTCTACTAGAAAAATAGGGTACATTTCCGGGTGTTACATCTGTTGATGTGGTATGAATGGTTGTTGAATCTGCTGGTGGGGATTCTGAATGTTGGTGCTTTTGTAAGACAAAAGAGGATGGTTCTTTGTGTTCTCAT
This sequence comes from Heliosperma pusillum, assembly GCA_022085475.1. Classification (NCBI taxonomy): domain Eukaryota; kingdom Viridiplantae; phylum Streptophyta; class Magnoliopsida; order Caryophyllales; family Caryophyllaceae; genus Heliosperma; species Heliosperma pusillum. The sequence continues at coordinate 14,591 of JAIUZE010022937.1, forward strand.
TATAGAAGTTTGAGAAAGCATTGCCCTGCTTATATGCTTGGTAGGCATTGACTTGCTCTATCGAACTCCTACATTCTTGAAAACTATGTTCTCCAACCCCACATGTCTCACATACCACTACGTGGTTAGTGACTTTAACATGTTGCTTGGATTGGGAAGAGTCTCCTACTTGTTGCTGCAAAAGGGCTAATTGGGCTTCTAGGAGTGCTACTTTGCTTGAATCTTCTTGCTTGGTTTTGAGCGGCATAGCACGTGAGTTGGTATACTGAGAGTCGTGAATTGCCATTGACTCGATAATTGCACTAGTTTTTTCAACATCGATCTGATCGAAACGACCATTGTTAGCGGAGTCGAGGATACGACTTGATTCGCCACAACAACCGTTGTAGAAGGTGATAGCTAAGAACATTGAATCAAGGCCATGATGAGGGCATTCTCTTTCTAATTCTTTGTACCTTTCCAATGCCTCATAAAGGCTTTCATCGCCTCTCTCACGGAATCCAGTGATTTGACTCCGTAAGAGTGCGGTTCGTTCTGGTGGGAAGTACTTTTGATAGAAAGCAAGAGCTAGACTATCCCAGTCGGCTATTCCTAAGGCAACTCGGTCAAGGCTATTGATCCAAAGTTTAGCCTTTCCTGTTAAAGAGAAGGGAAAGAGCATTTCCCTAATCTGCTCTTTGGATACTCCAGTTTGTCTAATTGTGGAGCAATAGTCACAGAAGTTTTGAATATGAAGGTTGGGTTCTTCTGTGGCATTGCCACCAAATTGACTTCTTTCTATTAAACTGATGAAGGCAGGTTTGATTTCAAAGTTTCGGGCTGTGATTTGGGGTGTAGCGATACCCCTTGGAAGTGTATCTGCAGTTGGTTTGGAATGGTCTGAAAGTCGAACCATTTTCTTTTGTGAAGATGAAGATGGAGTGTTGTTTGTGTTGGAGTAAGTGTCCTCCACAATAGTGCATTTATATAATAAATCTCATTTGGAATATACGTGGCATGATTAGTATATTTTGATACTCCACGTCAGTTGATTAACGTAAATCGGTAACGCTTGGCTGACTAGAGTTTTACGTTATTGTCGTATGACGGCGGTAATCAACTGATCCCTTTAGGTCACACCTATAGGATGAGACCCAAATAGAATACTAATTATTTGTAAACGATACAGTTTAATTAGGGCATTACATATATTTGATATGTACGTTTAGTTACGAGAGTTATTTATTGGAAATTGAGTTAGGAACTCATTTCACTTAAGTTTATTAGTCAATTATACGATAACTGACTGAATAGATTTTACGTCTTATTTTAATACGATTAAATAAGATTTAATTTAGTGAATAATCGTTAATTCATTAAATTAGTTGAGGTTATGCACATATTTTGAGGTAGAGGTAAATAGTTAATTATGTTTACAAAGAGGTGTAAAATAAATTAACTGGGCATTGTAGGACCCATTATATATTGATATAAAGGTAAAATATCACTTAAAAGTTAAGTATATATTTGAGTCATATAATTGTTATATGATCAAATTAACACTTAATTATACAAGATAATTAAGCATATGATTAATTAGTATTTGTGGGACAAATATCAAAATCAAAATGGACCATTTTGAGCCATGTGAGGCCGGTTATGGTAGTAGTTGTAGTAATGATAATTGTTCTTGTTTATGCAAACAAGCAACCTTATGATAATGACATATCATGCATTCAAATCATTACATACACTACCATACTCTACTACAATTGCATGTGAATCAAATAGCAAAAATCAAAGGCCTCATGGACACATGAGGTCCGGCCATCATGTCCTTTAAATGGACAATGGTTGTTCATTTTTCTACCAACTTGATTTTGCTTATTTTTCACTTCTCTTTCTAAAACTCAACTTCTCTCAAAACTCTCTCATGCAAACTAATATTCTCTGCATATTACTAGTGTAGTAATACAATAATATTAGTAGTATTAATTCTTACTTATTATCTAGTTAATAATAAGTTAAGATTATTTGGGTTTAATCTTGGGTGCAACTAGAAGGAGACCTTCTACTTTGGAGGTTGTTTTATGGAGGATCATCTATCAATTTCATGCTCAAGAACAATAAGAAGGAGTTCTTATTGTGCCCATATTGAACCGAAAATACCCCATGTAAGGATGTTTTCGTCTTATCTTTTTCTTTTATGCTTTTATATTTGCATGCATGATAACTAGATCCTAAATCATTAAGTTAATGTAATTTAATGAACTAATTAGAGGAGTCTAATTAGAGGTCTAGGACTTTCATGTGGTATCAGAGCTCAATTGTTACATGCATGTCGATTTTAGGCATTAAAATCGAGTTATACGATAACTTGGGTAAAATTGAAAATTTGTGTTAAAAATTGGTTTGCACGAAATTTTTTGTTTACATGCATACCTACTGATCTCAAAATGGTTGTGGTCAAATTTGGTGATTTTATGGATTAATTTGCTATTTATTTTGATTTATGGCCTTTAAATCATGTTAATATGCATATTTTATGTTAAAAGTTAACTAAAAATAGTTTCATGTTGACTCTGGCCATGAAATTTTGATATGACCTCACATGCATGTTTTACATAATGTATGTAAAATTTCGTGACGTTTAATTAAGTTTTGCATGATGATTGATTTTTATAAGATAAAAGTCAATAAAGTGAGATCATAATGTTCATAAAATTGAAACGTCCTTTTCTGGTCTTTAAAATTTTTGGTACATTTTATAATCTTATTTATATCATCTTGGTGAAATTTTATAATTTTTTTCACTGTTTTACTATATTTTATGATTTTTATTTGATAAAACCATTAAATATTAAGTTATTTGTTCATAAAATTAATTTAAATTTTTTGAGCAAATGTTTTTATTTTTAGAGTTCCTGGACATTTTTTGAGCAAATTTTATGATGTTTAAATTTTATTTTGGTTTTATTTCATAATTGTTATGATTAAACCGTAATATTTAGCAAATGAAATCAAATCGATCTAATTAATGACCTACAAAATTAGTGTTGACTAATTTTGAGTTCTAAAACAGTTTAGTTGATTAGGTAGAACTTAAATACGATTTAAGTGTTGATTATTGATTTTTAATGGGTAAAAATCGATAAAATTCATAAAACCGAGCTAGAATGAGCATGATAAGTATCAAGGGCGATTTTGGCATGATTTTTACAGCATTTTATTTATGTTGTTATTTTTGAATGAATGAATGTCATTTATTTAATTTTTAATGCAAGTTGTACCTAGTATGGCCTAGATTATTTTAATCGGTATTACCCGTAATGTAAGGGAATACCGATTCGGTTGTAATTTTATTTGCGATCTCGTATCGCCGTTTGTAATAATTTAATTTCATTTTTTAGATCAAATGTATAATAGGAATTTTTATTTGTATCTTTTTGTAATTAATTATTATGAAGACGAAGATTCCCGAAGTCGGTGTTCCAAAAGACGGTGCCATGAAGAGGCTAGGGGCCAAGGAGTTGGTTTCCGATTTTGTAATCTACTAGTTAATTAGATTAGCTAGGTGGCCATACTAGGATTTATTATTTGCTTGCTTTATGTTTTCCGCACATGCCAAAATCGCCAACATGCATCTTTATTTCTCGATTGTCAATTCAAAGTTATTCAAAATTCACCGACTTAGTTCGCTTATAGGGAATTAATAACAAAATTGACAAGACCTCTCACATAACTTAAAAAAATTGAGATTTAGCCTTACCAATTGAAGCACCTATGAGCCCCGTGTTCATTAGGGCTACCACGCTCGTGGGTCCCTTTTTACCTCGGGTAAGTAGGGTGATGCGATCACAAGCCAAAATTGGATTGGACTCAACGAGATAAGCGTTATCTTGGGACTAGGAGATGGATTTAACAGAAATCCGTCAACCAAGAGTTCTAAGTGTACAATTAGTCAAGTATTGACTTGCCATTTTTAGATAAAGGTAGCATGCGATGACTATTTTTGTCTAAATATTGGTCTTGGAATCACTTATATAATTTCGTGAGGGGTCGTTATATGAGTGACTTGTTAAAATTGTTTTACAAGTAAATTATAGCAATGAATGTTTATTTTCCGTTGATATTTATTTTATACACGCAAATGACAAATATTTTATCCTTCTATGAACTTGTAAATCCGTTCAATCGTGGAAAGGGTTTCAATTATTTTATACGGTAGTATATTGATTGCGATCTCCGTTAAAACCACCGTAGCTAAAGACAAAATGAATTTTATCTTTTGATCCTCATATTCACCATTGCAAATGTCTCTTATGAAGAGTAAATGAATAAGTCACACTTAGTCAAAAACGTTTTGATTTTTAGTGACGTCTTCTCATAACAATGGTACATCAATTTTTTCGCTCCAACGAAAATATTTTAATTTTTGGTATGTCGTCATAATGCTCCTTATCGAGGCTTACCTCAAAAGAGGCCAAATCAGTTGGGACGACTAGGTTAATCGATTTATTTAAAATCGTGAATAACCAAATAACGTATAGTCACATCATGAAATGTTTATCCTTTTGAAGGTAAAACCATGAATGAAATGAAGAATAGTCTTCACAATAATTCTAATATACTTGTCTAAGTAGAGATTCATGAAAGTGAGTGGGAGCACTAAGAATGATGTTTATTTTCTTAATTGTTAAGACGAGGTTCAAGAGTAGGTTGGCTCGACTTTGACACAAGGCAAGGGAAAAAGGCAAGACTATTTTGAATAGTAAAGTCAAAACCCAAGCAAGGTGTCGAACCCAACTTTTGGCGATTCTATTTTACAGTGTAGGACACAAGAAAAGAATCTTCCCCAAGTTTTCTAAAGAGTTAGAAATTGGGTGTACTTTTTCACCCATAATATCTATATGATCGACATTTATTTTGCTAAATGCAATTTTTGGGTATTAGATATCCATTATGGTTTTCATCAATGTATTCAATGCATATAATAATGATTCGTGCGACGACTAACCATGATTAAATGTCGACCTACAAGGGAAATATAACTATTGTAGTTTTATTTCTATAGAGACATATAAAAGTTATAATGTGATCAATCTAGTTTTGGATTTAGAGGTATACTTTAATAAACGTTATTATGTTACGACCTCTAAATAAGAATATAGTATCAATTTTAGTGTACGACACAAATGTTTAACTTTTGTGAATAGAACAAACGTTGTATCTTTTTATGCCTATACTTGGTCAATGGTTATCCCATACCAATCAAAGGTAATTATATTCTTGACCTAAACTAGTAATTCCTTGTCATATAGATTGTAAAGGCTCAAAATTGGTGACCCTTATCTAATCTTAATTCTGGATTGTGTAGCACATTAAGAGGCTAGTATTGACAACTATCCCTAAACCATCTGATTTTGAATCTTATGGTGCGTGCAAATCTTGTATTCAAGGCAAGATGATTCGTCCCCTTTTTTATTTAAAAGGAAATCGAACTAGTGAGTTATTGGCCCTATTACATTTGAATATGCGTGGTCCAATAACAAACACAACCAGAGATGGTTATGACTATTTCACTTTATTTACCAACGATTTAAGTAGATATTACAATTGATTCTACTTAATGAGGTGCTATGAGAAATCTTTGAAAAGTTCAAAGAGCTTCAATGTGAAGTAGCTAATCACCAAGAGTATTCGACAAGGACTTACGAGTAAATCGTAAATGTAAATATCTAAGTATTGACTTTGATTTTCACCAAAAGTATTGTGAAATAGTTTCACGAGTTAACTTCTCTAACATACATTATGAGATAAGGTATTGTTGAATAGAGAAACAGAACCTTATACGATATGGTTTTGTCTTTGTCAAGTCAAAATGAGCCATTTGACTAACCTTGGGATCTTAATATTTTTGTCTGCTATTTCTTTTCCCACCATATTAAAACACATTTAAAACAGTCTGATTTCATTCCATATACGATATGGGTAGGTAGCGTACCTAATTTATAGGTTATTTGAATGTAACAAATGCTCAATAATCCCACATTGACCACGAGAACAAAGCATTTGTGACTCGTGATGCTGTCTTTCAATAAAAATACAATTATTTCTTGATAAGACAGAGTGGGAGAAAATGTTTCAAGAGCCACAAACTGAGCATATGGTCCGGAAAAAGTTTTCCTCATTGCTTGTTTAGTAATTGTTTCTTCGGAACCTAGGAGGTCAGGTGGAATTTATCACTCCTTAATAGCGATGAATTCTAATCTGTGACTTATAAAAGACTGTTTCTAGTCCTAACTTCTTGCTATGGCTTAGAGTCATGTGATTCGTAATGGACTCCATGAATGATGGTCAAAAATGTGACCTGGTAAATTTTACTTGAAAAAGTACGACCTCTTCAATGTAAATTGATTTTTAAGATCGAAATTTGCATGGATGAACATTACAATGTTTTCAAAGATAAATGGGTAGGCAAAGAGTTTTGCACTAACCTTAATTCTTCGATCCATTCGAATATACTTAGCGATTACAGCATATCATAATAGTATGATGTCAATTGGAGCTCAAGGACCACCTTCTTGAATACGATTCTAGAAGAGGTAGTATATTTTATATTCACCTATGGGTTCGTAGATCCTAATTATCTTAAGTTAACTTACAAGCTTAAGAGTATGTCTTAAGTAAGCACTAAAGAGTTAGAATTGGTGTGTCAATCATGTCATAAAGTATTTCTCGATATCTCGAGGAATTATGTTTATACATGAAGTTTAGTGGGAGTAATATGGTTTTCATCAGTCTTATATGTGGAGACATATTGATCATTTTAGATGATGGAAGATTTTGGAGAAGTAGAATACATCTTTTAGATATCTGGATTTATGGAGATAAATCTAAAAGGATATTAGTGGTAAGTCAAAATTCTTATATTGATAAGATCTTTGACTAGTTCAAGGAAGTTGAACACATGATAATTGATTCCTTTTTGCTTCCGCTGCGGGATCAATTATATACGCTGTGATGTATAGTCAATCCGCTATTTCGCATGTTTTGAGTATGACGAATCATTTGCAATCAAATCCAAGTGAGAGTCACTTGATAGCCATACAGAACATCCTTAAGTACTTGCGAAGGACTAAAGATATGTTCCATTTGTTTGGAGTTTATAGTGAGTTGTGTGTAAGAGTTTACACAGACTTCAGTTTCCAAACTGATCAAAGTGATTTGAAATCATGAACTGGCTGTGTTTTATAGAAGATTTATCTGTTGGAAGAGTTCCAAGCAGAAAAAACTATTGGAAAGGTTCCAAGTAGGAGTGACATTTTCAAATATAAATGTCATGTATCCGCTGGAAGTGTTCCAGGCAATTTATCATTGCGGATTTCACAACGGAAATAGAGTACATTGCATCATATGATGATGCATATGAAAGTAGTTTGGATTCGACAGTATTGGAGGGACTAGAAGTAGTTCATATAGCTGTATATCTTATCCCATTATACTGGTAATTAAAACAGGGGAGCACCTTTTAGGCCAAAAGTCCTAGTCTAGATTTCAACTAGACGCGTACTCAGAAAGTTTTATGTAAATATGAGATTACGTAGGACAAAGAGAGAAATAGGCAAGTCAGAAGTGGGAAAGATGCAAGTAGTGCGAATCATCCTTGCCAATGCTTTGCAGCTGTGAAAATGTGATAGTCATGTCATTTCAATGGGGATTGAAATATGTACCTGAATTGCTAAAGATTATAAGATATGAAATTATTGATAGCGTATCAATTTTTCCAAATATTTGATAATCGCATTCATTGTTAGAGTTTCATTAAAACTCCTTTATTTAGTTTGACTAAATTTTAATACTTTGTTTATCTGAATTGGTTGAAAGAAAGGTTGAACCCAATTCAAGTGAACAGGATGAACTTAGTGTTTTGTCCCTAGTCACTCATTTGAGGTGACGTCTCGAAGTGACTAGATTGTAAGTCGATCGATGGTTGGTTCAGCACCATGGGGTCATGGAGATGACTGGTCGTTTACATAGACAGATTGTGGAGACACTCTGTCGGGCAGTGACCATAATAGAGTCCCTTATCAAAATTGTTAAAGCCTGGTCGTGGCGGGGATTTCTATTTTATTCCTATGAGTCGATTCTTTAGACTGGCGACCATTTACCTGAGTCGGTGTAGTTTTCGATTGACTTTGGTTTTTGTCCTAGGTCGTGCCGTGAAAGGAGGCCGATGGACATCTTCTGGGTCATGGTGATCTGCATCATACAGTGTAAGATGGGTCAACAGGAATTGTCCACCCACGTTGGGTATTAACATCTTCGGGCCACTCGAGGAGTAGTAAATGGAAATGCGTGGCCACGCTCGGAAGAGATCTCTGGTAGATTTTCCGGTCAGACAGTTACTCTCCCAGATCGAGAAAACCACTCTATTTATAATTTTCAATTGCAAGTGCGACCTGTAAGACACCTTGCAATGAGTGGGAGGATGTGACGCAAAAGAGACAAGAGAATCGTTAGCACACAACTTGTCGAGACAAGTGGGAGAAATTGTAGGAGGAGGAGTCCTCCGCAATAGTGTTGCTACATGCACAACTTGTATCGGACAAGTGGGAGATTGCTGGAGTAAGTGTCCTCCACAATAGTGCATTTATATAATAAATCTCATTTGGAATATACGTGGCATGATTAGTATATTTTGATACTCCACGTCAGTTGATTAACGTAAATCGGTAACGCTTGGCTGACTAGAGTTTGACGTTAGTGTCGTATGACGGCGGTAATCAACTGATCCCTTTAGGTCACACATATAGGATGAGACCCAAATAGAATACTAATTATTTTTATACGATACAGTTTAATTAGAGCATTACATATATTTGATATGTACGTTTAGTTACGAGAGTTATTTATTGGAAATTGAGTTGCGAACTCATTCCACTTAAGTTTATTAGTCAATTATACGATAACTGACTGAATAAATTTTACGTCTTATTTTAATACGATTAAATAAGATTTAGTTTAATGATTAATCGTTAATTCATTAAATTAGTTGAGGAAATGCATATATTTTGAGGTAGAGGTAATTAGTTAATTATATTTACAAAGAATTGTAAAATAAATTAACTGGGCATTCTGGGACTCATTATATATTGATATAATGGTAAAATATCACTTAAAAGTTAAGTACATATTGTTTATTAATTTGAGTCATATAATTGTTATATGATCAAATTAACACTTAATTATGCAAGATAATTAAGCATATGATTAATAAGTATTTGTGGGACAAATATCAAAAATCAAAATGGTCCATATAAGACACATGTGGACCGGTTTTAGCTTGTAGAAAAACAATCATATTTATTCTCTACTAAATCACACTCCACCTTATGTTATGACATGTATGACACATGATCATGATCATTATACAATCCCATACACTACCATTATGCATGTGAATAAAATAAGAAGAAAAACACCCATTCTGGGGCTTCAAAGTGCCGGCCATAATGCCATAAAATGAGCATTTTGTTGCTCATTTTTCCACTTGACTTGATTCTTCATTTTTCACATCCTCTCACTAAAATCTCCTATATCTCTCTAAACACTCATATACACTAATATTCTTAACCTATTACTAGTGTAGTAATACAACAATATTAGTAGTATTATGTCTTGCTTATTATCTAGTTAATAATAAGTTAAGATTATTTTGGGTTTAATCTTGGGTGCAACAAGAAGGAGGCCTTCTACTTTGGAGGTTGTTTTATGGAGGATCATCCATTATTTTCATGCTCAAGAACAATAAGAAAAGAGTTCCTTATTGTGCCCATTTTGCCGAAATTTTCCAATGTAAGAAAATTTCATCTTATCTTTATATTTATGCTTTTATATTTGCATGCATGATAACTAGATCCTAAATCATTAAGTTAATATAATTTAATGAACTAATTAGAGGAGTCTAATTAAAGGTCTAGGACTTTCATATTCATATATGCATGCTTCTACTTTTGTATTTCCTTTTATGTACGTTTAATGTGATATGGCTGGGAGAACCCAGAGTTACTCCCCACTGACGGTGGCGTTCATGTTTTTCATGGATGAACAGGTTGCTTGATTTGGATGGATTTTTGCTTGTGGTATTTTGGGTTCGGGTGTGAGCTAGCGGGCGTTGTTCCTGGATGAAACACCTCTAGACGTTTATTAGCTATTTTGCTAATCACTTTGATATTGATAACATTTTGAGAGACTTCGTCTCTTTGTAGTATATTCTATTTTGTTTGTAATTATTTGAAATTCCTCGTATTTCTATCTTGCATTTAAAAGTTTCAAAAACATCGTATTTTCCGCTATATAAATCACATGCTTGTTATGTTTTATTTCCGCATTCGCGAGGGTTGTCACAAGAGCTCCCGCTCCTTTCATTCCCCGAGCTACTTCTAATGTGGCTCATAAGCCTTATGCTCCTCCTCAAGCTCAAGGTCGCTTTTGCAACCGTTGTAGACTTCCACACCACCCCGGTGTATCTTGTTCCAACCGACCTTATATTTGCATCTTTTGCCAAAAGGGTGGTCATCGTTATGAGGATTGCCCCGATCGTAAGTTGCCCCCTCCAATTGCCAAACCTAAGGGTTCTATCTTCGTTATGAGCAGAACCGAAGCCGATGCTCATGCGGAGATAATTATGGGTATGTTCTCAATCTTAGAGCAACCGTGTCTTATTCTATTTGATACCGGTGCTTTTATGTCCTTTGTGTCTTCGACTTATGCTAATAAATTATCAATCGAGACTACTTGTAGTGAGGATACTCCCATATCCTTACCATCCGAAGAAATTATCTCTTGTTCTACTCTTTATCCTAATGTTCCAATATATATTGCGGGTTCTATCTTTCCCGCAAATCTCCTTAAGTTTCCTCTATGAGAGTTCGATATAATTCTAGGTATTGATTGGTTAGCATTGTATTATGCTAGGTTCGAGTGTCGAGATCAAAAGATTTATTTAAAGAGTCCTTTAGGAGTTAGAATAACCTATAAGGGATCTCATCCCCGAAAAGGTGTGTCTTTGATTTCCGCAATGAAATTGGTGAGTATGGTAAGAAAGGGTCACCAAGCATACTTGTGTATTGTGACTTCTTCGACTACCTCTTCGCCAAATATTTTAGATGTGCCTATAGTTCGTGAATTTGTTGATGTATTCCCCGAAGACTTACCCGGGATTCCTCCTGAGCGTGATGTTGAGTTTTCTATTGATCTTGTACCTGGTTCCGGACCCATAGCCAAAGCTCCTTACCGTATGGCTCCGACCGAATTGAAAGAGTTAAGGAAGCAACTTGATGATATGATTGAGAAGGGTTTTATTCGACCAAGTGCCTCGCCTTGGGGTGCTCCCGTTCGTTTTGTGAAGAAGAAAGATGGTTTTATGAGGCTTTGTATTGATTACCTTAAGCTGAACCAGATTACAATCAAGTATAGGTATCCTTTACCAAGGATTGAAGATTTGTTTGACCAACTAAAGGGTGCCTCTACGTTTTCCAAGATCGATTTGAGATCCGGTTATCACCAAATTCCCGTTCGTGATGCCGATATTCCGAAGACCGCTTTTAGTACAAGATATGGTCATTATGAGTTCAAGGTGATGCCATTTGGATTGACAAATGCTCCCGCTATTTTCATGGACCAAATGAACCGCACTTTTAGTGAGTACCTTGATAAATGTGTGGTGGTGTTCATTGCGACATCCTTATTTTCTCCAAGACCGAAGAAGAGCATGCTATTCATCTAAGGACTATTTTGGGTGTTCTTCGTCGTCAAAAGTGGTTTGTCAAATTCCCCAAGTGTGAATTTTGGTTACCTAAAGTGTCCTTTCTTGGGCATGTGATCTCTAAAGAAGTTGTAATGGTGGATCCTTCGAAGATTGAAGCTGTGGTTGATTGGAAGAGTCCGACCGATGTTAGAGAAATACGAAGTTTTCTTGGTTTAGCTGGTTATTACCGTAGATTTATCAAAGATTTCTCCAAGCTTGCTAGACCAATGACCCAATTGTTGAAGAAGGAAACCAAGTTCCTATGGAATGAACCTTGTGAAACCGCTTTTCAAGAGTTAAAGAAAAGGTTGACTACCGCTCCGGTGTTGACCTTACCTGAAGATGGCGTAGACTTTGATGTCTATTATGATGCTTCCAAGATGGGATTGGGTTGTGTACTTATGCAAAGTAGGAATGTGGTGGCTTATGCTTCGAGACAGTTGAGAGTTCATGAAGTGAACTATCCTACTCATGATTTGGAATTGGCCACCGTGGTTCATGCTTTGAAAGTGTGGCGACACTATCTTATTGGTGTTCATTGCCGTATATTCACCGATCACAAAAGTTTGAAGTACATATTTACTCAAAAAGAGTTGAATATGAGACAAAGAAGATGGTTGGAATTGGTGAATGATTATGATTTTGAGTTGTTGTACCATGAAGGAAAGGCAAATGTTGTTGCCGATGCTCTTAGTAGGAAATCTTCTCATTCCTTGAATGCTATGCGGGTATTACCCGATGATATTTGTGCCGAGTTTCGAAAGTTAAAGTTGGAATTCGTGGAGCGTGGATTTGATTATGTTGGTGCTATGACTGCCGAACCTGTTTTCCTCCGTGAGATCCGCGAAAGCCAAGTTGATGATCTTACCTACAAGTCTATTCAAGCCAAACTGCTAGAAGGAAAGGCTAAAAATTTCAAGTTTGATGATAAAGGTGTCCTTCGATTCCATGGCTGTTTGTTTGTTCCTAATGCTCTTGACTTGAGAAAGCGAGTTCTTGATGAAGCTCACCTTTCCCCTTATTCTATTTACCCCGAAGGTGATAAGATGTATAAAGGTTTGAAGCTACAGTTTTGGTGGCCGAGTCTAAAGGGCGATGTTGTGTCTGATGTAGGAAGATGTCTTACTTTCCAGCAAGTGAAAATTGAACACAAGAGGCCCGGTGGATTGCTAAAACCTTTGGATATTCCACTATGGAAGTGGGAATCTATTTCCATGGATTTTGTTATGGCTTTGCCAAGGACCGTTGGAAGTAAAGATGTCGTTTGGGTTGTTGTTGATCGTTTGACCAAGTGTGCTAGATTCATCCCGATCAAAGAGACTTGGAGTTTAGATCGACTAGCGAAAGCCTATGTTGATGAGATTGTTAGATACCATGGTGATCCCAAGGAGATTATATCCGACCGAGATCTGAGGGTTTGTTCGAGATTCTGGAAGGCTTTACAAGAAGCCATGGGTAGTAAATTGTTGATGAGTACCACATTCCATGCCGCTACCGATGGTCAGACCGAGAGGACTATTCAGACTTTAGAAGACTTGCTTAGGGCTTGTGCACTCGACTTCCAATCTAGTTGGGAAAAGAGTCTACTATTAGTGGAGTTTTCTTACAACAATAGTTATCATGCCTCGATCAAGATGGCTCCTTATGAAGCTCTTTATGGAAGAAAATGTCGAAGTCTTATATGTTGGAATCAATTGAGTGATGTTCGTGACTTAGGTCTCGATGTTCTTGTTGAAACCATTGATCATGTGAAGGTCATTCGTGATAGAATGAAAGCCGCTCAAGACCGACAAAAGTCTTATGCCGATGTCCAAAGAAGACCGTTAGAATTTGAAGTTGGAGATAAAGTATTCTTGAAAGTATCTCCGATGAAGGGTGTTAATCGGTTTTGTGTAAAGGGTAAATTGAGCCCGAAATACATTGGACCCTTTGATATTGTGAAAAGGATTGGTGCTGTTGCTTACAAGTTGGACTTTGTGACAACCCTCGCGAATGCGGAAATATAAAACATACAAGCATGTTAATTATATAGCGGAAAATACGGTATTTTAAAAACCTTTATACATGCAAGATAGAAAAATACGAGGAGTGTCAAAATATTACAAACTAAATAAAAATACCACAAGAGACGTAGTCTCTCAAAGTGTTAACAAAAGACAAAGTAATTCGCAACTAGCTAAACAACGTCTAGAGTGTTTCATCCAGGGACAACGCCCGCTAGCTCACACCCGAACCCAAAATAGTCAAAGCAAAAAGCCATCCAATGCAAGAAACCTGTTCATTCATGAAAAACATGAACGCCACAATCAGTGGGGAGTAACTCCGGGTTCTCCCAGCCATATCAAATTAAACGTACATATAAGGAAATACAAAAGTAAAATCATGCATATATAGATATCCATTGGAGTTACGATAAGAATAGATAGGCAATCAAATATATAATGATAAGATCATGTGGAAATCAAATCCGAAACCATCATGTTATTCAAAGACTCGGGAAAGACACTCTTAGGCAACCGAATACGCTCACTAGGGCTTGCATCTCACCGTTAGCGGTATAAGTTTAATAAGATTGAGACTCGACAGACA
>JAIUZE010022939.1:0-13522 GCA_022085475.1 Heliosperma pusillum
CAGCTCTCGGTCAATCAAATAGACGCCGAGTACCCCAAATACGGTAGATCAATTCACGAAAGAGGCGGAAAAGAGTACAAGCCTCATAACAAGCGGTACGCTACATGCAAATAACACCACCTCGCAAGTACACAACATTTGACGGCCGGGTCGATCAACGCATTGCGTTTGCCTCCCAACAACGTCGTCGTATGCCCACTAACACATGCAATTAAGCAGTAGGATACCTCCCCGTTCCGACATTCCAGCCTTACGAACGTGGAGGTAGCCAAGGAAATGAGAGCACAAAGCACAAGACAAAATAGTGCTCAAACCGTATCATTTGTAAAAACCGACTCAAAGTGGGACATACCAAAAACCGTCACAAAACTTGAGAATTGGGAATCATATAAGTTTCAATATGATAAACATGAGTCAATACATGATACGTAAGCATTAGAACAAGTTTATGAACCATAATGAATAAAAACATAGATCACCTCTCCAAAACAACGTTGTTTGAAAACCAACGAAACCAAGGGTCCAATTTAAACGGTCATAACTAGATTTCTAGAAATGAAAATGCAGAAATTCTAAATGGAGGTGATAGCTTATCCTCTGACGGTTCCAACGGGATGTCACACGCCCAAAACAAGCAAGTAACGAAGGAGATATGATCATTTTACGAAAAGGGGTCAGTGCAGGAAAATTTCAGTCAGCAGCGAGTGACATTGCCTGCGTCACCACGACGCAGCCTGCGTCCTACGACGCAGCCTGCGTCCCACGACGCAGCCTGCGTCCTACACAGGATTCGGGGACGATCAAAACAAGTTACAACACAACAAAATCCTCATTTATCATCACAAATCATCAATTCTCATATCAATTAACAACTAACAACATCCATCAACAACAACACAAGTCCTAAGCATACTAACCAGAATCTAAATACGATTACTAGCCTAGAAAACACATAAAACACGTAAATGATATCGAGTAACCCTTCACCGTTACCTTTTCGCGTCTTTAAACGGTTTCTAAACCTTCCTAGTCTCCACCTACATACAATTAGATAATAAAAGATGAATATCATTCCCCTTGAGAAAAACGGATAATTTAAAAAGCGAGAAAGACGGTAATTTTATTACCAATACGGATAGAGGAAGCTAAGAGGGGAAGAATAAGACGAACCTAGATGAATTTGAGCAAGAAATGAAAGCGTAGCGATGATTCGAAGATGGATCAAATATGGAGGCTATGGATTTGGGGTTTACTTAGTGATGAAGTAAGAAGAAGATTGAATGAGGGTGTTAAGGTTGTGAGGGAGTATATGAAGAGTAAGTGGAAAAGTCAAGGAAAAAGTCAATAAAGACAAAGACGGCTCAAGACGGGTTTTTCTTGAAATCTCGCGGAAATCCCAAATACGAACTCGGAAATTCTAACTTCGACTCGGAAAATTAAATTCTAAATTAAAACTAAAATTCGCTGAAAAGTGTCCGTAAAATATTTTCACTATAAAAATAGGGTACATTTACGGGTGTTACATTGCATGTGATTAAAATAAGCAAAATAAGAGCCTTGTGAAGCACTTCTTGACCGGCCATATTGTCTTTATAAGGGCAATATGGTTGTTCATTTCATTAGTTTAATTCTTGCTTGTTTTTCCTACATCTCTCTAAAATCCTTCTTCTCACTAAAACTCTCATATACTAATATTTCTAAGTATTACTAGTGTAGTAATATAGTCTAATATTAGTAGAATAACATCTATCTTATTATCTAGTTAATAATAAGGGTAGATTATTTGGTGTCATCTTGGTGCAACTTGAAGGAGGTCTTCTATTTTGGAGATTATTCTTGTTCATCCATTCTTATAGCTCAAGAACAACAAGAAGGAGTTCTTGTTGTGCCCATTTAATTTCCAAATCAATGTGAGGAAATTTCTTCTTTTAAATAAATGTCTTTATATTTGCATGTATGTTACATAGATCATTAAATACTAAATTAACAAGTAATTTAGTAACTAATTAGAGGGGTCTAATTAAGGTCTATGGAATTTCAGGCTGATCAGTCTATCTTTTTTATTTTTATTTCTTTCGTGTGTAATGGAATCCAAGTACTTGACAGCTCTCATCTTTGAAGGGAAAAACTATGGTTTTTGGAAAAACATGATTACACACTATATTAAGGGACATGATTGGAAATGTTGAAGATCATCCAAAACGGTTCTAACAAAATGTTGGTTGCATCTGAAAACGACACAACCTATGAGAAAGACAATAAGAACTATATTGAGGCTGACTACCGTAAGTAAGTGAAAAACTCGAAAGCCATGACGTTGTTACAAAACGACATGATAAGCACTGAGTCTGATCGTTTCTCGTCTTGTAGTACGGCCAAGGAAATATGGGATGGTCTTGAACTTTCATACAAAATTAATGCCCTTGTGAAAAGGCATAGGATTGATGTACTCATTCAAAGGTACGAACTCTTCTCAATGGAGAAGAATGAATCAATCATCAGTATGTCGGCACGTTTTTCTAGAATAAGTAATGAACTCCGAAATCTTTGGAGAAAATTTAATTTTGAGGATATCGTATGAAAAGTCCTTAGGAGTCTATCTAAGAGATGGACATCCAAAGTGACTGCGATTGAGGAAGCAAGAGATCTCACTCTTCTAACTTACGAAGAACTAATAAGGTCTCTCATGGCTCACGAGCATCTAATCGACAAGCATGATGAGGATTCTAGAAAAGCTAAAAGTATAGCTTTGCAAGCTAGTGATGGTGAAGGCGATATAAAAGATGAGACTATCTTGTTTGCAAGACTGTTCAAAAAGAATTTTTTTAAAGGAAAACAAACCAAATTTAGTAATAACAAATCCTTTAACAAAAAATTCAATGACTCAAAATCTTCTTTCATAATTAGAGACTGCTTCAAGTGTAAGGAGACTGATCATATGATCAAGGATTGTCCCTCATGGAAGACGATTAAGGATAAAGCGAAAAGGGAAAAGACTAAAAAGGAATTTAATCAAGTAATGCTAGCATCGTGTTTGGGAGAGCTCGACACGGAAGATGATAAAGAATCCGAAGACAAAAAAGTTGATATTCTGTGTTTAAGCAACATTACTCTTGACCTAATCATCAACAGTGATGATCAGTCCAGCAGCTGAAGATCTGAGTACTGTTTGATTTGAGAATCTGACTCGGAAAGTGAATTAGACGAGGTAAACTTTATTCGTCTTAAAAAGAAAGTTAAGAAATTGCCTAGAAATGCTATGATAGATTATTTCGAACAAACCCTTGATCAATGTCATGATCAAAGTCTTGAAATAAATAAGCTTAAGGAACAAATCCTCAATATTGCTAAAGAAAATTAACTTCTAAAATCCAAGACAAGGAAGTTGAGTTCTAAAGTTATGGCTAATTCAGCAACTACCTCTGAATCCAACGATGCTGAGAAAATAGCTCTTGAGTCTAAAGTTATAGCTAATAGAGCTATAACCTCAGAGTTAAAACTCAACATTAAACAGCTTGAGGCCAAGATTATGGCTTATGAAGTTATAACCTTAGAGTTAAGAAAAGTCAATGAACTTCTAAAAACTGAAATAAAAGCTATAGATGCTACTATCTTAGAAAGAAGGAAATTGACTCTTCCTCCAAGCAATTAAAGGAATCTAAAACTCAAATATTGGATATTAAGAAACAATACTCAGATGTAGTTTTGATTCTTAATAAACGCTTTCTAGACTTTCGTGACAATCTTAGGGAAAGTAATTCTTCCAAAAATTAAGAGACCTACCACTCTAAGTGTCAAAAAGAAATTAAGTCTCTAAATGAGCTTTTACTACATTCTAAGAAAGTTCATGAAAAATGGGAAGGTCGTCCAACCGTATGTGATACACGGATTGGTGATCCTTGTCAAACTGTGGTACACGCGGAACCACAAAGAGGCGCACTTGGATGGACAAGCGTAGGAATACGCATTTGTGTAGTCGCCACCAATTTTTATGGGAAATTGGAACCGTTCCAATACTTTATGCCATGTCAAGACACAAAGTAATGACATAAACACTAAGAACTCGTTCCCCTTTGCATTCTATGTCTAGAATGACTCTCCTGGATGCCAACGGAAATGGATGTTCACAGAGATCTGGAGTAAGAGGTGAGGGTACGTATTAGGAAGCTCTTTAATCGAACAGCTAATCCCGCCCGCCTCGATAGCGACCTCTACTATTGATTAGAGAAATCATTTGTATTTGATATGTTATCGATTGTATGCATACAATGCAACATCCCACATTTTAATCCTAGCATGTGAATTAGACTATGTCGGTGAACATGTAATTAGCACTTAATTATGTCGAAATTGGGTGTTTAGAATGAATTACAATGACTAAATGAGATTATAACGGATTACAAAGATTACAAAGGATTACGGGATCTACGTTAGAAATATACTGAAAACGAAGATTGGAAGATAAGGAAAATGTTTGAAAAACTAAAACACGGATTAGGAGCAATAATACGACTAATAGTTAATTAATTATGTAATTAAAGCTACGTCAAGGCGAAAACAAAAGTTCAGGGACAAAAGTCAACCTAGAATAGGCGCAGCAACAGCTGCATCCTATGGAAGAGGCGCAGTGCTCTACGCCTCTGTTCTTGAGTTGAATTCTGACTGTGAAGTCAGAATCGCAAACAGTTAATGTTTTTATTTGCATATTTACGATGGATTATTGACCTACAACTCGAGTGGAACTGGTTTAACATGTTAATTACTACAATTTATATCAACAATGAATCCAAAGATTTGATATGAACAAACCGAAACTCTAAAACCCATATTTGATTCAAAGAGGACAACCAGCTAATATTGAATAATTACGGGCCTAGGACAAGAACAAAATGATTTATAAAAGATTAAATATGATTTATGTACGAAGAAAAGGGAAAATAAGAAAATGAAAATAAAGACATAGAAACCATAGGAAGAAGAAGAAGAGCAGGAGAAGGCAGCCTCTCGAAGAGGCGCATCAGATGCTGCGACTCTTCGAGAAGGCGAAGATGCTTCTTCGTTTCTTCTTGACGTCTGACGACTACTAAAAATATTTTGGTAAAAATAGGTTTTACTTTGAAATCGGTTTTGAAATTATTTCTGACATGGATCTTACATTAAATGAACGAATAAAATAAATACAATAAAATATGGGATTTACACTCTCAGACTTACATGTTGACTAAACGATATATTAACTAAGTAAACGTTTTAGCGATAGCTCGACTCGAATGTATGCAGAAAGTGCCCTCGTTAAAGTACTAAAACTGATTGATTAATTGATTGATTGATTGTGTTTTGGTCAAATTGGTCAGTCATTGCAATAATGTGACGGGTACCCAGAAGGATCTGAGCTTACACGGTCGATTAATCAAGCACGTAGATGTCGAAAAGCTTAGAGCAAGGTTTAAAATGCAAAGAGAGAGGATAAAGGGCTGAACACTCACGTACTTTAAAAGTGAGAACGGAGCTCTCCTTTAGTAGCTGAAAATATGAAGAGTTTAAAAAGAATTCAAAGTTATCACGAAAACGGAGAAAACTAGCTGGGGAAGTGGTGCAGCAGGAACTGCGATCCTTCGAAGACGCGCAGCACCTCCTGCGTCATTTCCCCAAAGGTTTGCTTCTGCAGAAGAAAGATTCCCACGTTTCTATTACAGAATTGTGGTTGATCTATACTTCCATTTTAAAAAAGATACGAGATAATATTTTATCAAAAAGGATAGAATTTGAAATAATAATAAAATATCCAGAGTATTCCGCGCGTTCCGAGTTAGAGTTTTTTAAAACGGTGTTTAGAAAATGAAGCGGTTCTCGACCCGGACTCCAAATGAACTCTAATAATTGTCAAAACGATCGTACTGGTGCGTAGATGACGACCAAGGGTTATACACAAGTGTTTGAGCTATCACTTGACGATAAACGTACGAATTGTCATAAATCGTTCCGCGTACCAAACATGCGGCCCAATCATCACTCGGTGGTTGGCGAAAGGTTTAGAATTAGGGTATCTACAGAGCCCCCACTTCAACTGAGGCTTGGAAAAGGCAAAAGTCAGAGTATAACCATTAGGTCAATCGAAGATTACAACCTGACGACTATGGTGACGCGAGGCAGTTCAAAGGGTCTGAACCAAGGACCTGTCGTCAGGAACATTTTAAATTCTGCCGATCATTGGGAAGGGTCGTTTAAAGTCTGTTAGACTACGTATAAAAGCTCGCCAGCCATAAGAAGGAGTGATAACTGAGGCATCTTCTTTTTTGGACTGAGGTTGCGTTGTGAGGCTCGCCAGCCATCGAGTGGAGTTGCGTCGTCAGGCTCGCAAGTCGTTCAAACGAGGTGCGTAACAAGGCTTACCAGCCGTCATAAGTGAGAATATGCTTGTCTCTGTCCTAAGGCGAACTCTCGTTGGGGAAACATAATATTGAAAGGAATTTGCGAAACTTGATATACGGAAGACTTTGTAAGAATCGAATCTTTCGGGGAAATCTGCTCGAATATGGCGAGCGAAATTCTGATAATAAAAAATGGGCCCACGGATTGTATGTCTTCAAAGGTGGGTCCTGCTGAAATGATAATATCATCTGACAGTTTTGAAGCGTGTCAAGGCGCGGGTAAACAGAAGACTCTGTCAGGTTCGAATCATTCCGGGGAATCTGCTTGGTTGTGGCGAGCAAAATTCTGATAATAAAAGACGGGCCCACTGATTTTATGTCC
This sequence comes from Heliosperma pusillum, assembly GCA_022085475.1. NCBI lineage: Eukaryota > Viridiplantae > Streptophyta > Magnoliopsida > Caryophyllales > Caryophyllaceae > Heliosperma > Heliosperma pusillum. Next base: position 6,754 of record JAIUZE010022939.1, read on the forward strand.
GAAAGGTGGGTCCCGAGCATTACTTGTTTCTTGTTTGTTTGAATTGGTTTAAAAAGTGACGAACAATCGTCAATTGAAGATTTATTTGATCTTTGAAGGAGATCGAGGTGGCCGGCATCGAGCCCCCAGCTAACCTCAAGATGCTTGAATTTAATTAATTTGAGAAATGACGAACGATCGTCAATTAAACAGTCATTTGATCTGTGTTGGAGATCTAGGTAGTAGGCGTCAAGCCCCCTGCTTACCTCGAGGTGTTTATATTTTTTGAATTGAATTTTTTTGAGAATTGACGAACGATCGTTAATTAAAGAGTCATTTGATTTGTGTTGGCGATCCAGGTGGCAGGTGTCGAGCCTCCAGCTTACCTCGAGGTGTTGGCTGTTTTTGTTGGATATGAATGCTTTTGAATTGACCTTTATTTATATTTGAATACTGGTGGCACCGTCTCAACACGTAGCGTTGTGAAGGATGGCCAACCGGCTGCGGGCTACGGCCATCGAGGCGCTCTTAGGTGGCCGGGATCGACAGGTATGAACCTTTCATTCCCTTTCCATATTATTGTATCTTCATGTATTTTGAAATCGAGTGATTAAAATGAGGCACTTCATTATAGAGAGACTTGGAGCGAGAGTTGGCGGAGGTCCGGGAGGAGACGGCTCGTCAGTTGAGGGAGTTGGACGCTAGGGATGCTGAGACCGCTTCTCTCAAGGTGTCCGTAGACATGCTAGGTGGTTATGAGGATTAGTTGTCTTTTGTTTTGCTGTTGACCTATACATTTTGACTTGTTTTTGTTTTGACTTTGTCTCGGGCGAAAGCCCCCAGTTTTTGATTTTTGGATTTTATTTTGGGCGAGAGCCCCCTGTTTGATGTATATGTCTCTTCTGAGGGCCTCTGTTGTTGGGTATTTTCTGTTCATGCTGGTTTGTATAAAAAACAGGTTTGGTAGACGACGGTTTCTGCCATCATGCTGCCGAAAATCACATAGAATCACATAATTTATCCCATAATTTACTTATGGCATATTGGTGGCCTAAACTGGCGCAAAAACCCCCTCAAAAACGAATTTCAAAGGAGATGTATAAGTGTTTGAAATGACCACACATGTGTGAGTATTTGAAATGACCAGACATGAGTAAGGGTTTGAATTTAAGAAAGAGGAGTGAAATGAATAAGTGTGCTCATTAGGCGGCCATGTCGTCTTCCGTCTTGAAAAGCGTACCCGACAAGGATTAGAAAATCCTAGATGAAGTTAGTTAAGAGACTGACGAGATTTTCCATTATTATTCTTATCGAATTTCAAATGCAAATGCAGATGTCCTTCTATTTATATTTAAAATAATGACGGGTTGAATCCTATGAATGATTGTCTACGTATTCATAGAAAATGAAATCAAACCCTGTGCGAAGTTCGAGAATGTAAAAGAATAATCGTTCAAAGCAAGAGCTTCTAATGAACTTAGAAAAAGGTAGCATGTGCTTTGTACTTGACGACATGAGGATATCCAAATGTCAAAATGAGAAAGCATAGGGACATTGATTTTGACTGGCCAAGGGCTGGTTTTATTTCGTGTCGCATGAGTGGCACGTGGGTTGCGCGAGGCGCGCAGTTTTGTTTTTTTGCCTGAGAATTTGAATGAGTTTTGCCTTTATTATAGTAACAAGCTCGGCGAATTACTCAAAATTAATACGATAGAAACAAAATACTTTAGTTTGTGACCGTATAATCTTAGTGTACATCCATCAAATTCTAAGCTGCTAAACAAGAGTGAAAAAAATGGAATGGACTCGAAGGTTCTAATGGTGTTAGAAGACACTGAGGATCTGTGTATCTCTCTCACTCACCTAAATGAATGAAAGGATCGTCCCAAAGGGCATGGAGACATGGTAACTACAAATTGATTCGTCAGAAATATGTGAATCGATGACTATTTGAGGGATTTTGTTTTGTTTGTAATTTTTGAATGGAGATATTTTTTTTTTTTGTTTTTGACACTTTGAATTTGTATCGATTGACTTGATTTTTTGTCTTGGCTCGTGAATTTTTGAAAATATTTGAGACTTTTGATTTGGAGTCGTTCGACTGTTTTATTTTTTTGAAGTCGCTGGACTTTTTTTGATTTGAAGTCGTTGGACTGTTTTTTGATTTGAAGTCGTTGGATTGTTTCTTGATTTGAAGTCGTTGGACTGTTTTTGATTTGAAGTCGTTGGACTGTTTTTGATTTTGAAGTTGTTGGACTATTTTTGATTTGAAGTTGTTGAACTGTTTTTTTTATAGTTTTAGGCACAATTGCACTAAAAATTTGATTTCACCCTCGGGTGAGCTAGTTTTCTAGAACCCATGGTAAGGGTATTTAATTTTTTTGGCATAGTTGTAATTTATCTTTATTTCGTAGTCATATGAAATATAGGAATTGACGAATCGGGTAAAAAAAATGGAGTCTCCACACCTAGAGGTCATCTAGAGACACGACGATCAAAGAATTTTCACACCACAAGATATGGAAAAGGTGGTAAATGCACGCCCTTTTTAAGGCTTATTCTAAGAGGTCGAGTGATCTACACTAAAGAGATACGACATAAAGTATTTTGAGTCTATTCTACTAGTTAAGGGTAAAAAGTAGGAAAAGTCACTAATAAAAAGTACATGATGCTTTTTCATTCAGTTTTGTTTGAAATTCAAAAAGGACTACGATGGTCCTATTTATTAACAAATAATAATATAGTGAAGACAAATAGCTCCTTTCATATGTCGTCCTCAGTTCTTGATCCTAGCACAATTAAGTCTTTGAAAGACTTTATGTTCTGGTACCTCAGGTGGTTTGCATAAACGGATCTCAAATTGTCCACGAACGTTTTCACAATAGTAGCTTCATCTTGACGTTCAACAAGCTGTGTGCTAGTCTTCCTCCACCTACTTAGGAAGTCGGTGAAACCTTCTTTCTCATTTTAGGTAAGAAACTCTAGAGTAAGCATATTGACTTGGATTTCAGCATTGTTTGCGTACTCCTTGGCGAACTCAATAGCGCCATCGTCCCAAGTTGCAATTCTCTTATGTTCTAGAAAATAGAGCCACTGCTTAGGAATGGTGTCGAGAGATGAAGGAAAGATCCTTAGGAACATCTCGTGTTCAATGCCTTTGATAGACATATAATCTTTGAAGGCACGAATGTGATTCAAAGGGTTTTCGTGCCCCTTGAACTTTGGGATGTCAGTCATGTTGAAGTTGGTTGGTAACTAAGTACTTACGACTTCATATTTCCGATTATTCTTCATGTAGATGTCATCTCCCTTGAGGTACATTACTTGCTCCTCCAAGTATTGGAGTCACTTTTCTACTTCAGCAAGAACTGGTGGGGGATTGACTTGTCCAAGAAAGGAAGGAAAGTTATCATGCACACTAGCATCAGGAATGTCTGCAGGAGGAAGCCTAGCTTCTACAGCAACAATTCGGCTTTAAATAGTATTGAGGCGAGCATAAGCTTGGTCTTGACTTATTTGGAGACGGATGAGCGCAGCTAGGACTAGATTATTACCATTCGGGTTTTGCTCGGGTTGATGAACACTTGCGACTAGTTCCAGGCATTTTGAAAACTGAGGTAAGAGACTGTAGACGGATCAAAACACGATCGACCATTCTAGCACACTTACTCAAAAGGACTCAACTTGTGAAGTGGGAGTGTGCCTGTAACACCCGCAAATGTACCCTATTTTTATAGTAAAAATATTATATGGATACTTTTCAGCGAAATTTAGTTTTAGTTTAGAATTAAATTTCGCCGGTCTAATTTAGAATTTCCGAGTTCGTTTTCGGACTTTACGCGAGATTCCGAGTAAGTTAAGTCTTAAGACGTTTGGGCTTTTTCTCATATTTTCCACTTACTCCTTCATATACTCCCTCACAACCCTAACTCCCTCATTCAATCTTCTTCTTCCTCACCAAGAAACCCCAAAAACCTAGCCTCCATATTTGATCAAACTTAGAGTCGTCACTACTCATTCATTTCTCGCTCAAATTCACTCAAGTTCGTCTTATTCTTTCCCTCTCATCGTCCTCTATCCGTTTTGGTAATAAAATTACGGTCTTTCCCGCTTTTCAATTTATCCGTCTTTCTCAAAGGTGAATTATATTCATCTTTTATTGTATAATTGTAGGTGGTGACCTCCAAGACCCTGACAAAGACTACTTCTTGATAGAAGAGGACATCGACGCGGATTGAAGACGCGAAAAGGTAACGGTGAAGGGTTACTCGATATCATTTACGTGTTTTATGTGTTTTCTATGTTAGAAATCCTTTTTAGAATAAGGTTAGTAATCATAAGAATTGTGTTATTGATGATGGTTGTTGTTAGTTGTTAATTGATAAGAGAATTGATGGTTTGTGTTGATAAATGATGATTGTTGTATGTTATTGACAAGTTGAAAGAAATGAGGATCGCGTGCCCGAGACAGGACGCTGGCAGCGTCCATTGACGCTGGCAGCGTCGTGGGACGCTGGCAGCGTTGCCTGGCGCTGACAACGTTTCTTGCTGCCAGATTTTCCCAAAGTTGAACCTTTGAATTCTATTCCCGCCTTGACTTTCCTTGACCCTTTGGACTTAGTTTTCTTGCATTGATGATTTGTTTCTAGGCCACTCCAATTGACAAGTTTGGGTCTTGGGTCTCGGGTTTGACTTTGACTTTTGTTGACTTTTGGGTTTGACTTTGAATATTAATGTTTCGAATATATGATAATCCATTCGCTTGTATCGCATGTTTTGTGACGGTTTTTGATATGTTCCACTTTGAGTCGGGTTTTACACATGTTACGGTTTGAGCACTAATTTCCTATGTGCTTTGTACTCTCATTCCCTTGGCTACCTCCACGTTCGTAAGGCTGGAATGTCGGAACGGGGAGTGTATCCTTACTGCTTAATTGCATGTGTTAGTGGGCATATGACGACGTTGTTGGGAGGCGAACGCTTTGCTTTGATCGACCCGGCCGTCAAATGTTGTATACTTGCGAGGTGGTGTCATTGCATGTAGCGTACCGCTTGTTATGAGGCTTGTGCTCTTTTCCGCCTCTTTCGTGAATGTCGACCGAATTTGGGGTACTCGGCGTCTATGATTGACCGAGTCTTGGATGCGAAATGTTTATCGCATGTCGAACCGGAAAATGTGATTTCGGGAGTCTGGCCAGATTTAGACTAGGACCGTATTATTATCGTCGTTCTACCAGGAGGAAATTAGTCTACATATACGAAATGTTAATCGTGTATGCGTTCAGGGAAATGTTTATCCCGTGGATGCGATTTTAATCATTCTTGCCATGTACACGGTGCTAGTGCGTGTCATTTACCGTGAGAGATGTCGTCAACGTATTGTACGTTTTGTTGGATGATTATATGATTGATTATTCATGATCTTTGGATGACTTGGCATGGTTTGTTTGTCGAGTCTCAATCTTATCAAACTTACGCCGCTAACGGTGAGATGCAAGCCCTAGTGAGAGTGTATGGTTGCCTAAGAGTGTCTTCCCCGAGTCATTCTATAACATGATGGTTACGGAATTGTACTTCATATGCTCTTATCTTTATATATTGAATTGCCTATTTATCCTTCTCGTATTTCACATGTATATCTATATATGCATGCTTCTACTTTTGTATTTTCGTTTATGTACGCTTAATGTGATATGGCTGGGAGAACCCGGAGTTACTCCCCACTGATTGTGGCGTTCATGTTTTCATGGATGAACAGGATGCTTGCTTGGATGGCTTTTTGCTTGTGGTATTTTGGGTTCGGGTGTGAGGTAGCGGGCGTTGGCCTGGATGACTCACCTTTAGACGTTGTTTAGCTAGTTTTGCTAATCACTTTGATATTGGATAACATTTTGAGAGACTACGTCTCTTTGTAGTATATTTTATATTTCGGTTTGTAATTATTGACATTCCTCGTACCTTTCTAATTGCATGTGAAAAGTTTTAAAAACACCGTATTTTCCGCTATATTAATCACATGTTTGTATGTTTTATTTCCGCATTCGCGAGGGTTGTCACAGTGCCACTGTGCTAAGTGAGTTTTGAAAATGACAAGATTTGAAATGTTTGTCTAAGACAACCGTAGTGTGGTCGTAGGAGTGTCGACTTGAAGTGCGATTTTGACTGGACATTTGGGCAGAGTTTCGACTCATTTTTCACTACTTCAGGCCACCTTGAAAATGCTTTACAGTTTTGAAAATGATTTTATTTTTGAAAAGTTCGTCATGGTTTTATTTACAAAATGGTGATCACGTATGGGTTATACACATTTATACAGGCATTATAACGGTATGCTAAGAGCATTTAAAATGGTTTTGGTTTAAAGGGTGGGTTGCCATACCAAGCAATTAAACCCAGGTCTGTGGAGAGGTCCGCGCCAAACATGAGTAAGGTCGGTTCCTAATCCAATTCCTGGAGTAGTGAAAGCTCTTGATACTAACATGAGTATGTATCGTGCTATGGTTGACGTCAATCCATATCCATCCTTAGGCCTAGATACGAATTTGGACCGTCCGGATGGGACGATTGGTTAATAAGGGTTGGGTTGAGCCTAGGAAGGCCGAATAAAACAACCCAAGAAGGTCGAGTAATGAAAACCGATAACTGTTTCGTACAAACTATTCCCTAACCTTGTTCAAGTTTCACCCCGGATAACACGTAAGTGTATTATCCCCAGCGGAGTCGCCAAACAGTGATACACGGATTCTGGATCCTTGCCAAAGTGTTATACACGTGGAACCATAGAGGAGGG
>JAIUZE010022942.1:0-15831 GCA_022085475.1 Heliosperma pusillum
CTATCATTACACGAGTTCTATTCAATTATAGTAGCCTATCTTACTCTTAACCCGGTCGGTGTCAATCCTAATTCGCGAGACTAGTTAATTAATCCTGGCCAGTAATCAAACAACTAGAATTAAAACGATAATCAAACGATAACCATGCAATTGCAATTCAATTAATTAATCTACCCCTTCTAACAATCCTAGATCCCCTTTCAACCCTAGAAAGGAATTTAGCTACTCATAACAATATAAACAACAACAATAATTATTAAAGTAAACATGATTAATAACTATGAAAGGATGAACAAAGAACAATTAAGAACAAGAAGACAATTAAATAAATAACTAAGAAAGATTGAAGAATACCGATTACAAGATGAACTAAAGACAATCGTCTTTGATGAATAAAATCCGGAGGCAAGCGAACTAAAACTAGGGTTTCTGATTTAAAGCCTAAAAGTATTAAAAAGCATATGAAAAGTATATCTAATTAAGAAAGACTAGCTTTCTTTTTATATTACAAAAGATCCTACTAATTAGGTTAAATTTAAGGAAAACACGAAAATCCGCCGAAATAGTGACTTGCTCGATCGAGCAAGGACCTTCTGCTCGATCGAGCAAGGACCTTCTGCTCGATCGAGCAAGCTTTGACCACGACTCGACCGAGCAAGGTTGGACTGCTCGATCGAGCAACCCTTCCTTTAGCTCGTTTTCTTCATTTTCCTTCATTTCTTCTCTTTTCTTCCTCGATTCCCGTGCCTAGCTTCTACGATCCAACTCCGCCATGCTCCATATCATCTCAAAAAGCTCCAAATGCATCCAATCTGCATTAAAACATAACAAAAGCGGCATAATCTATATTCTAGCTAAAATAGCATAGAAATAAGCAAGGAAAGACGGTAAATCGAGTTAATTGTGTCTACGGGAAGCATAAAATATGTATATAAATAATGATCATCAAACTCCCCCAAACCAATCCTTTGCTTGTCCCTAAGCAAAGCAACCAACACATACAAAGACAAACATACAAATGGTGAATGAAAAACTCAAAGCTAATGTTAATGCACATACAAATCCCAAGCTATCCATATCTATAACAAAGTAATGACCAAGTTGTACCAATAAAAAAAAATTCAAAGGTACGGGAAAGTAGAAAACGCAGCTCATAATCCAAGATTTTACATGATACCGTAGTACAGACAAAAACCAAATACCTTTCAATCTTGCAAGGCTCAAATTGTTGGATTCTCGCGGATTCACTCATGCACTCATAAGTTTATGTAAAGGTGAGTTTTGTGAAGATAGAAAGAAATAGAAACACTCACTCAACTTATGAAACATGCATGCATTCTAATGTGATAGTAATTTCCCCAACTAATACGCATTCGCTAAAAAGCACATGAATCAAGACAACAAGGGAGGCTAATGGGTGAAGGTATAAAAGTGGATTGTGCCAAGGCACGTCTGGGAATGTAGGGCTAAGACCGGTAGTCGCAGCGACACTTACCAAAACAAATCTACAAGACTAGCACAGACCAACACCGACTAGAGAAATCATCTTAAACTTTGACAACACAAGAGAGATATCGATATTGCTCTCTGAAAAATGGATTAGACTCCAGTAAATTCCCTTTCATTTTCCCTTAAATAATTCAATGAATCAACAAATTTTTCTTTCTTTTTTTTCCTTTTCTCCTTTTCTTCTTCATTTTTTTTTTCTTTTGCTTCACAACTTTTCTCAACCAAGGGAATAAATGACACAATTGCCAACATACTTGCTACACCCAATGATATTCTTTTTGAAATCCCAACCCAACCATAGTAGACAAGTAGATAGGAAAACATGCAACTGCGACTGTCCCGATAAGGTAGGCAAGTTCTAGGAATGTAGCTATTATATGGCTTGTAAAAACAGGCTACAAAAGCTCAAATTGGCTAAACATAGAGAACTCAATAATAAGGGTATAAAATCAAGTCTTTTTGGCTATGTGAGGCTTATTTGAACAAAAAGAACCACCTTTCATCATGCACTTATCAAACGAACGCGTATAGTATCAAAAAACGAATGTCACACTTATGCAATTTGATGTTACACATTCCACAAGGAGTACCACACTCAAGCCTAAAAACAATGAGACCAGTTTATTGATGTTCCTGGCCTAGGAAGCTCTAAAGACCTCAGAATTTAAGTGGTTTACCAACAAAAATTGCCAAATCTAATTAGCATAAGGTAAGTCAAAAACGGTCAAGACTTGTACTATGAGCTTTGTTTTCAAAAATAGTAAGTCAAAACAATGTACATGGACAACTTATTTGAGATTCAAATGCAGAAACAATGCAAATTATCATCATTGTTATTCAACTTCACCAAGACTCGACCTAATAAAATAAAAAACATGTTTTTGGATTTTGTAAATTTTTCAATTTTTATGATTTTTTTCTTTTTAAATAAACTAAACACACAACATAAATAAAGACTCTCCCCCAAACCTAAATGTCACAGTGTCCTCATTGTGACGCTAACAGCACAACATCACACAACAACCAACAACAGCAACCTAAAGGACACAACTAACAAAAGGGAATGGGAAATAACTAAAAGAAAATACAATAAAATAAAGGACAAGGATAGATAATACCAGTAATTGAGAGAATAAGGGTGAGGTAGTGAAGAACAAGGATGAAATAAGAAGAGGAATGAAGAGAAAAGTTTGTGAAAACCCTGCGTTTTAAGCCTTGGACCGGTTCAGACCGACCGACTCGATCGAGCAAGAGGAGCTTGCTCGATCGAGCAACCTAAATTTTCAAGTTGTTTCGTCTTTGCTCGAGTGGCTGATTATTGGTATGCGCAAAAACTCGATCGAGCAGGTGTGAGCTCGGTCGAGCAACCCATAACTTCAAGTCGTTCACTTTTGCTCTTCCTTTCTTCTTTCTTTCTTTTCTTTTCTTTTCGTTCTTCATTATTAAAGCGACTTCCAATTATATTAGCTGCAAACACTTAATAGAATTGTTAGATCGCTCCCTCACCGCACTCAAGAAAGCACCACTATATTAACTATCCAAACTAAATATAATTTAACTATGACATCGATAATTAAGCTAATCGAAATGAAATTTACAAATTAATTACAAGTAAATGCCGGGTTGCCTCCCGGTTAGCGCTGGTTTATATCGGTCCCGCACGACCGTGTTACCTCAGTCATGGTGGTTGATCAAGAGTGAAAAGGTCAACGGCCTCTCTCACTCCTATAAATGCTCTATCGTAATGGGTCTTTAAGCGTTGACCATTGACTTTGAACATTCCGCCCTTGCCGGTTTGTAGCGTAACCGACTCAAACTTGCTCACCTTGGTTTTTGTGAATGGTCTCGACCATATGGACTTGAGTTTACTCCGTGAGCTTCTAGCTTCAGCATTCCTGGAATTTAAGGCGATCTCCAGAGGATCCCTATCCAAACGCAAAGGGGGACAATCATTAATAGTTAAATCCACAATATCGACCCTATGACATGTCTCTTCTAGTGGGGGGTGTTTCATTGCCTTATCTATGTTGAAAGTGATAGTGTCATCCCCCACTGTTAGTGTAAGTCTCCCATTCTTAACATCTATAACCGCCCCCGCAGTATGGAGGAATGGTCGTCCTAAGATGATAGGAGTTTGGGTGTCTTCAGCCATATCTAAGATCACAAAGTCAACTGGTATGAAAAACTTCCCTACTCTAACCGGTACGTCTTCTAAAATCCCCAAAGGGTGTTTAATAGAACGGTCGGCCATTTGTAAGGTCATGTTTGTAACAGTAAGTTGACCCATATTTAACTTTTTGCATATAGAATATGGCATTACACTAACACTAGCCCCTAAATCACAAAGGGCTTTATCTATTGCTAAGCGACCTATATTAAAAGGAATAGAAAAACTCCCTGGATCCTTTAGCTTAGGTGGTGATTTGGATTGTAAAACAGCACTGCATTCCTCAGTAAATGCAACCGTCTCCACTTCTTTAAAGGACCGCTTCCTTGTCAATATATCCTTTAGAAACTTTGCATAGGCCGGCACTTGAGTGATCAACTCGGTAAATGGTACACTCACTTGTAAATTCTTCACTACCTCCATAAACCTCACAAACTGTTTATCGAGCTTTGATTGATGTAGGCGTTGAGGAAAAGGAAGTTTAATGACAATGGGCTCGGCTTCTTTGGCTTTGGAAGATGAATTAGAAGGCTTTTCATCCGAAACAGGGGTTGCTCGATCGAGCAGAGGGCTTGCTCGATCGAGTTTTGGTGTACTGTAACTTTCAGAAACTTCCCGAGACAAATTTGGGCAGATTTTCTGGGTTGCTCGATCGAGCAAGGGGGTTCTGCTCGATCGAGCAACCTCTGTTTCAGCCTTATTTTCGCCTTTTTTCGAACTTTGATCCGCAACTTCCAAGCTTTCATTGGTTGCATCCCTTATCATTTCAGGGCCTTTGTAATGGGTTCCACTCCTCAAAATGATGGCATTGACTTGTTCATGTGGAGGGTGTCCTTGAGGAGGAAGATTACCTGGTTGTTTATGTGGATGTTGAATTGCCAATTGGGCAATTTGTGTATCAACCATCTTATTATGAGCTATTAACTGTGAGATCTGAGCATCTTGCTTTTGTTGGATCATAAGACTCTGCTGCAACATGGCTTTCAATTCCGCCATATCATTACTTGGAGGTGGTGGAGGTGGAGGTTGTTGGAAGTTTTGGCCACCTTGATTGGAACGGTTAAAGTTACCTTGAGGATTGCGATTCTGAGGAATCACATAAGATGAACCTTGTTGCTGAGGTGGTGGTGGGGTAGGATTAAGAACATTCTGACTTCGGTAGGAGAAATTGGGATGCTCTTTTGTCCTTTCATTGTAAAAATTGGAGTAAGGTGTACCTTGCTTAAAAGATTGAAAGGCAAGTACTTGCTCAACCGTACTCATACATTCCACTGCATTATGCCCCATAGTACCACATCGTTCACAGGTTGGCTCTTGTTGAACCATGGCATGAACCGTTTGCTTATTTTCTAAGGACTTTGAAGTTTGTAACTCGGCAATTTTGGCTGTTAATGCCTCCAACTGAGCTGCAACTGCATTATCCGAACCTCCTCTCCTCACATTACCCCTAGGATTCCCATACTCAGCAGTGTGAGTAGCCATCTCATCAATTAACTTCCAAGCATTGGCATCAGTAGTGTTATTTTGGAATCTCCCATTAAAAGCAGAATCTAACAACGTCCTCTGATCATCATATAACCTATTATAAAATTGGTTGCATAGAAACCAAGTATCAAAACCATGATGTGGAACAGACTTGACAAGCTTTTTGAAGCGAACCCATGCCTCATTAAAGTTCTCATTTGGATCTTGTTTGAAACTTGTGATTTGACTTCGAAAGGCATTGGTTTTCTGTGGCGTAAAATATCTTTTATAGAATGCAAGAGCCAAAGAATTCCAATCGGTGATGCCAAGTGCAGCCATATCTAACTCACTCAACCAATCTTCTGCCCCGTCTCGTAGTGAAAAGGGAAACAACACCAACTTAATCTGATCTTGCGTCACTCCTCCCGTTAAAGGAATAGAGCAACAATAGTTGGTGAAATTCTCCATATGCTTAGCAGGCTCCTCAGTAGGGCTCCCTCCAAATATGTTTCGCTCCACCAAAGAGATATAAGATGGACGAATCTCAAAAGTACTATTACCCGTAGTAGGGAGTTGAAATCCCTTGGGAATAGATGCAACGGTAGGCTCCGAATGGCTGGCTAGAGTAGGCATAGTTGTAGTGGGTGCAGAAATAGGTGTATCCTCTTCTAAGGATGGTTTTTCTGCGACGAATTCGGCGTAAACTGTTTCAAGCGTACTCAAGTCTTCCGCTTCTTGAATTCCTTCCAAAAGTTTTGTCTAGACCGGAGAGTCTTCTCTGGTTCGGATTCGTAGGGCACGAGAACGGACCTAGACCACCTGGGCATAAACAAAAACTAAAGAAAAGGATGAGAACGGTCTCAAGGAACTTAGGTTCCCTGAGACGAAAAAGACAAACTAAGTAGAAACAAACAGAAAACTGTTGCCTCCCCGGCAACGGCGCCAAATTTGATAAGGGTAAAGTCGTGTCACCTTATAATCAAAGTAAAAATAATTCACTACTAACTAATAGTCAGGGGTAAGTAAGGTATCGAATCCACAGGGAGGCGGTAGTATTCTAATCTGTAAAACTAAGTTCGTCTCTAAAGTAACAATTCGGGGTTTGAGATTGAGTTCTATACTAAAAGCAATCATCAATAACAATAAATAATAACAATGACAATAACAACTAATAATAATAACAACTAATAATAAGCAATAACAAACTAATAAGGTTGAAAACAATGAGATTAAAAGTCTAGGGTCTTAGATTCACTAGAATTATTGTTCAGGGGTAAGGATGAAGTCAACTACCATGCAATAAAGTTATCTAAGGTCACAAGATCGGTCGATTCAATTATGCCCTTTATATCTACAATTTAACATGCGATCGTTGTCATTAAACGAGTTCTATTCAATTATCGTAGCCTATCTTAGTCTTAACCCGGTCGGTGTCAATCCTAATTCGCGAGACTAGTTAATTAATCCTGGCCAGTAATCAAACAACTAGAATTAAAACGATAATCAAACGATAACCATGCAATTGCAATTCAATCAATTAATCTACCCCTTCTAACAATCCTAGATCCCCTTCAACCCTAGAAAGGAATTTAGCTACTCATGAGAATATAAATAAAAACAATAATAACTAAGGTAAACATGATTAACAACAACAAAAGGATGAACAAAGAATAATTAAAGAACAAGAAAGCAATTAACTGAATAACAAATAAAGATTAGGAATACCGATTACAAGATGAACTAAAGACAATCGTCTTTGATGAATAAATTCCAGCGGAAAAGTAAATTAAACTAAAGTTTCTGATTTAAACCCTAAAAGTATTCTAAAGCCTAAGAAAGCATGTATAAGAATATCTAATTAAGAAAGACGAGCTTTCTTTTTATATTACAAAAGATCCTACTAATTAGGTTAAATTTAAGGAAAACACGAAAATCCGCCGAAATAGTGACTTGCTCGATCGAGCAAGGGCCTTCTGCTCGATCGAGCAAGCTCTGACCACGACTCGACCGAGCAAGGTTGGACTGCTCGATCGAGCAAACCTTCCTTTAGCTCGTTTTCTTTACTTTCCTTCATTTCTTCTCTTTTCTTCCTCGATTCCCGTGCCTAGCTTCTACGATCCAACTCCGCCATGCTCCATATCATCTCAAAAAGCTCCAAATGCATCCAATCTGCATTAAAACATAACAAAAGCGGCATAATCTATATTCTAGCTAAAATAGCATAGAAATAAGCAAGGAAAGACGGTAAATCGAGTTAATTGTGTCTACGGGAAGCATAAAATATGTATATAAATAATGATCATCAGTCATCTCCCATCTCCTCATCATGGAGTGCCACTTGTAGAGCCTCTTCTTCACTTTTCTCTTCTTCATGCACTTTCTCAACCACTTCTTCAATGACTTCCACCGAGCAAGCTTTGTGAAACATTGGTCCCTTCACTAGATGAGGAAGATTAAATTCAAGGGTTTCGTTTCCCACCGTAAAGGTTAGCCGCCCGTCCCTCACATCAATGAGGACACCTCCGGTAGCCAAAAAGGGCCTACCAAGGATGATGGGAGTGTGGCTATCCTCCGGGATATCTAGGACAACGAAATCCGTGGGGATCAAAAATTTGCCAACTTTAACGGGTACGTCCTCAAGCACACCCCAAGGTTGCTTAACGGACCTATCCGCTAGTTGTAGAGTCATAGAAGTGTGGGTTAAACTTTCAAGTCCAATTCTTTTAGCAATAGTTAAGGGAATGACACTTACACTTGCACCATTGTCACATAATGCCCTTGAAATCATGACTCCCCCCCACAACACAAGGGATAGAGAAACTTCCGGGGTCCCCAAGTTTTTTTGGCATTTTGAAAGAGTTAGGATTAATGAGGAGAGCACTACACTCCGCCTCCATAATCATAACATCTTGGGTACCCAAAGTCCTCTTGTGAGTCAAGATGTCTGTTAGAAATTTTGAGTATGTGGGCATGTTTAATATAACATCGGTGAAAGGTAAGGTCACTTCAAGTCCCTCAAGCATTTTTCTAAATTGGGTGAACTTGAAGTTTTCCTTAGTTTTCAAAGCTCTAGAGGGGTAGGGGATATCGGAAACAACAAGTGGAGAACTAAAAGATACCTTTGGCATGGGAGTTTTCTTGGTTACCTTAGCTCTTGCTAGTGGTTGTACCTCTACTCCGTCATCATTGACATCCTTGTTCATCTCCTCCTCATAAGGCATAATTTCGACATACCCTTCTTCTCCCTCTTTGGGTTGATCATCTTCACCCTTTCCATCATCTTTTACCTCCAAGGTAGGAGTCAAAATGGGTTCTTCAAATTCTTCTCCTTCCTCAACATGCTCATCATTTGGAATCTCATCATTCATCATATCCATGTAGGGGTTATCAAGCACTAGTCCACTTCTTAAAGTCACCGGACATGCATGGTGGCTTGATGAAGCATCCTTGGAGCTTTTCCCTTGAGCAAGTAGACCTCCCGGAGGCCTTTGAGGATTGTTCAAAGCTTGAGAAGCTAGCCTAGCTTCTAATTCCCTCACCTCTTTCTTGTGAGCATTGGTGACATTTTGCAAAGTCAAGTTGTTTTGGATTTCCATGTTTTTGACTAGTTGCAAAACTTCACTTATCGAAGGATCATTCTCTTGGTGGGGTTGATTTGTCAAAGGAAGGGCAAAAGCATAGTCATTCCGACTACTTGAACCTTGGTTGTTGCTTCGTTGGTTGTTGTTAAAATTCCCTTGTTGCCCCCTTGAACCTTGATTGTTGAAATTTGACCCTTGGTTGTTGTTAAAATTTGGCCCTTGGCCTTGGAAAGATTGATCGGGAACCCCTTGGCTTGCTTGATTGTTTTGATTGCCTTGGTAAAAATTACCTTGGCCTTGATTGTTGAAGTTTTGATTCCCTTGATTTTGATTCCAATTTCCTTGACCTTGATTCCAATTACCTTGGTTTTGGAAGTTACCTTGGTTATTGTAACCTTGATCATTGAAGTGTTGATTTTGGAATTGGTTGGATCCTTGACCTTGTTGAGAGTTGTTGAATTGATTGTTATAGTTTCCTCTAGAAAATTGACCTCCTCCTCTAGGTTGGGAAAAACCCGGAGGGTTGGAAGGTTGAGTTTGTGTGTGTTGAGGGTTTAAGACATTTTGGCTTTTGTAGCTCATGTTTGGGTGAAATTTTGAGCTTGGATGATAGAAATTTGAATTTGGGTTGTAAGCTCCTTGATTTTGGAATTGAGGCCTTGAGGGCCGTGGGTTGTTGTTGATACCTTGGAAAGCATTCACATGTTGATAATCATTTCCACCTTCATTGTTATAAGATACATTGTTCCCACAAACTTCAAAGGTATGTCCATATCCATTGCAAATTTCGCAAGTGGGGGTTTGGAAAGCTTCCACCATAGGAGGTGCATAAGACCCACTAGCTTCATTCACATGATGACCTTGACTTTGATTTTGAGCCTTTTAAAGCTCGTCAAAACCCTTAGTAAAAGTTTGTGTGAGCAAATCGATCTTGGCATTGGTATCCGCATTTGAAAAGTTCTCACTTGGGTACTTAGAACTCCTTCTCAAGCTATTTCCTCTAGAACTAGTACCATAGCTAGACTCCGATTCAACCATCTTTTTAATTAATGCCGCCCCTTGTTGGTCACTCAAATGATCAAAACTTCCCCCCGCGGAAGCATTCACCATAGCCTTGGTTTGAGGGAGGAGAGTTTGATAGAATGTTTGAGTGACATACCAATCCGCAATTCCATGGTGAGGGCATCGGGCAAGTAAGTCAATGAACCGATCCCATGCTTCTCCCAAGGATTCTCCATCCTCTTGTTGGAAGGTTGTAATCTCATTTCTTAGCATCGCCGTTTTGGAGGCGGGGTAGTACTTACTTAGAAACTCCATAGCCAAGTCATCCCAAGTAGTGAAAGTGTTTGGAGGATGGTTATTCAACCACCTCTCCGCCCTGTCTTTAAGAGAGAAGGGAAATAACATTAGACAAAGAGTTTCCTCGGGTACACCATTCCTTTTCATGATTCCTACCCTACTTTTGAACTTTCTCAAGTGGGCATGAGCATCTTCATCGGGGAGGCCTCCAAAGCTATCCCGCTCAATAGAACTCATTTGAGCCGGATGTATCTCAAAGTTATTTGGGGCCAAGACACCGAAATTGATTGGAGATTGGGTATCATCGTGGTTGGGACGGTTACGGTCACGTAAAGTCGTCATTTGTGGTTGATTTTGTTGTTGAGGTATTGTGGGTGGTGTATTTGGTAATGTATTGTAGAAGGGGTTTTCAAATATGGGTTCAATGGTGTTGTTTTGTGGGAGATCGATTGTTGGAGTGGATGTAGAAGCAATTGAAGTATTGGCTTGTTGATGGCTAACTCTTCTTGAATTCCTAACCCGAGCAAGAGTGTTAGCTCGAAGAGTCCTAAATAACCTTTCGGGCTCCGGATGGCTCAAGAACAACCCTTCACCCCTAGGCATGCACTCAAAGCAACTCAAAAACAAGTTAGACTCCTAGTGTGTTTTTGGGCACACTAGGGAAAGACAATAATGCAAGGCACTCTACAAATAATCTAACAACTAAAGACCAACAAAAACAACAAGTAACTTGGCTAAATCTAAGACACAAAACAAACTACGAGTTTCCTTACGCCATCCCCGGCAACGGCGCCATTTGATGAACGGTTTGTCGCGTACCGCTCAAGCAAAATAATTTGTAAAACCCAACTAATGCGATAGCGGAAGTCGGGGTCGAACCACAAGGATGGGGGGGGGGGTCAACTACAAGTTTGCATGAATCCTATTCTAGCCTAATAAATGATTGGTTGGAAGATTAACTAAAAATTAGGAAAAATAAGTAATCGCTAAGTAATAAAGATGAAAACAATTAAGGGAAAGACTAAGGTGAAGGGTTCACCTTAGGGGGATTAATGGGCTAGTCGGGTAATTAGCAAATGGGTAAGTAGTTCGAGTAAAATCAATTGCTAATGTCTCAACAATCGATAATCATCAACAAAGCCATCGCATTTGTCTCAAATCACCAATATAAACATTAGTCTAATCATTTCTACCACTGTCGCTTAAGAAATAATCAAACCATGCTTGATAAAATGGGCAACTCTCGTTCACACATTTCATCAAACACTTAGTGTTCATATGAGCAATACCCAAATTATTTACCACAAACTTACTAATTAACCAACCTAATACCCCACATAATCCTCCCTTAGGCTCCCCCTAAACCCTAGAGGAGAACTACTCACACATGCTAACGGGAATCAAAGCACTAAAGGAAGGAAATAGTTCAATAAACATCATGCTATGAGATTGAATAATAATAACAATCAAAGGATGAACAATAAACTAGAAATGTAATTAAATTGCATAAATAACAAAAAGATGAGAAATTTAATACCAACAAGCTTGTATTAATGAAGAGGGAGAATGTCTTCACCCTTAGAATCCTCAATACAACCCCAAAACTGAAAATGAAAGACTAGGAAAGAGTAGATCTAACAACTTGAAATGAGAAACTAAGCTTAATTAGGGAAAGATTAGGAGAGTAATTAGGACTAATTTAGGTTACAAATTATCTAGGGTTTTGTGCTAAGAGGAATGTAAAAAACTGCCTACAAAACATTAGAGGAAGGGTATATATAGGTCTCTCCAAAATTAAGAAAGAAATTAGAAGAGAAGCGGATTTTGCGATGTTGCGTTCCTGGCCGGTCGACCGGCCGCCGGGCCTCTGACCGGCCTGGGGCACATCAGTGACTTCAGAAACCTCGTCTTCAAATTATTCAAAAATGTTCTAAGTATGGAGAATGGGGTCCCGGCCGGTCGACCGGCCGCCGGTCCCCCACCGGCCTGGAGCACCATTTCTTCTCTTTCTCAACTTTTTCAGTTGTGGGGTTGAGGTCTAGGCCGGTGGACCGGCCTGCACCACCTGATGACCCATTTCTTCACTTCTTCACCTCATCTTCGAATCCTGACTCATGCAAGACCTTTATGCTCCGATTTCTTCATTTCCGCCTTAATTCCTACAAATTAAGATCGACATTCATAGCACGGGAAATCGGGAAGCAAATGCAATCAAGGGCACGCAAATCCGTGTAAACGGACCAAAATGGGGACGAAAATGAGGGGAAAAATGTGACTAATTAAATGCTTATCATAATGGTTATAGCATCATGAGAAGGGTGTAACTAAGAAAACATCACTTTCAAATACCCCAAAAACAAAGATTGCACAAGAAGAATGGATTTTTCTAGTTATAGCAATTAATAGACTATCGAAAGACAAAATGAAGCATACTCAAAGATGGTAACAATACAAACGTTAGGCAAGGACGCATATCCATATTAAAAATGTGCTTTTCTTGTAAGATCAAGTATCCAATCATGTAACTTCATATCCTTCAATCTCATTGAATAACTATCAAAACTCTATGTAATTGCAACGCACCGTTAGTGATTCCACATGGTCCAAGCAATCAACTTTTATATTAGAAAGAATTACTGGCGATGACACTGTCAAAAACCTATGCAATCGAAGAGCAACAGAATCTTATCAGGGTTAGACAGTTAATAAGACGGTTGATCACCACAAAGGTCTAGGATTAGTTAATAAGACGGTTGATCACCACAATGGTCTAGGTCTAGGTTGATCACCACAAGGGTTAGACAGTTAATAAGAATCTGCGCAATAAATTATTATTATTTTGATAAACTAAATGTTACAAATGTTACATTGTATACTTGAATTAGAGAGGTTAATCGGCAAAGTTGACATGGTCACCAAAGTTAAGTAGGAACAATAAGAGATGGGGAGGTATCAACCAGTATGCTTGTAGTTTTCATAGCTAAACCAAAACGCTTAAAACAATAAAGAACGACAGTATGAAGTCATACGATTTACCTGAATCATAAGCAAAATCCTAATGGCCCTTTCCTATTTGTGGTAACATTTGAAAGAAGTAGGACTACCGTATGAATCTGAAATATTTTGAGTAACTGAATTACAATCTGAATGCCAGGGAAACTGCCTATTAGTCGGTATTACAACGGGACAACAGTGAAGCACTTCATAGGTGTCATAAGCACATACAGCCCGCAAGAAACGCACCAAATATAACATACAAATATTTGTGTAAACCTGTCTTACTAACTTACTATAAATCCGATTCACCTACAAATTAAAAGTCAACCATTAGTGAGTTAGTGTCCCTTTCTAAAACTATCATTAGTAGTGATCTTTTAACCAATGTCAGTGACAAATTCATAATTAATAGCTACATAGTTTTACTATAAGTTCTTGCGTATATATGACCGTTGGAACAGACTAATCAACAAGGTATAAGAAAAATTCTCAGTTGTTAACATTCAGATAGAAGCCAGACAAAAAATAAAGGCAAGAAAAAAAACTCCTCGCCTCAAAAGGTCAACATTAATTGAACCACTTCTCCCATATGATGGTGCATACTTTAATGAAATCTACTATGGGTAATCTAGTTCCTTTAATAATGTTGACATCTTTCGCAAAATAATGTCAGAGTGTGCAATAAGAGTATAACCTTAAGCAGGATAAAGTACATGCAATCAACAACACATAGGTGAACTACCATACCCGATAAATAAAAACCAGACCACATGGAGTGAATCATATACAAGACTGCTTACTGTAAGCTTATTAATAGACATTGATACTACAAATTTTTTTAAAGAAATGGGTAGCCTACATCCTTCCCTTTCAAATAAACACCACCCGCCACCACTCCACTAGTGACCTACACCACCACCCTTATCATCGGCCCCTCCCCTAGCTCAATCAACTACAAATACCAATATTAATTGCAGAATTGGGTACTCTAAATCCAAACATTATAATAAGCATAACAACAACTATAATGAATTTACTAATTTTACTGATCTACACATCATTTTATCACCAAAGTTTTCATCTTTTAGCCGCTAATCTTCTGAAATTACATGTTTTTGACAATATAAGCAAGGTAGTTTAGAAAACTCATTCCCTTAATTCCACATATCTTGCTTGATTTAACCGTCCTATAAGCCTTAACCCCTCATCCCCAGGCGCGGTGTGATATAAAGTACAAAGTTGATTTATAAAATAGGCAATATGATAAACATTGCTATCTGACAGTACCTGTACTGCGTAGTTCACGAGTAATTTTTTGGTGTTTGATTGATGCGATTTCTCTATGCATTTTGTCAAACACTCTAGTGTACGTCTTCTGAAGAACCTGAATTTCAACAACTCCAATTTTACAGCAACATAAGTAAGAAAAAACAGCGAAAGAAGAACCTCAATATAACATTAAAAGCAAAACAAATAACACAGGAAAATAGACACAATTGAAAATCGACACTAAATTTAAAGCAAAACAACAAATTTACGAATTAGTGCTACCTCATCATGAATATGCAGATCCCTAAAATAGCGAAACAAAATGTACTGAAACGCCTTTAAGGCTTTAAGTACAGAATGACAATGAAATCAATTTTAAAAAAACATGTAAGCTTCAACTTAATTAACCTGGAAACTCATTAAAATTGGAAACAAATATGACCCATCAATTTGCCAATAAGAACCCTAATTAATCAAACGAAATCAATACCTGTGCTTTGGCATCGCTGATGTGATTGTCAAGCCTAGTAAACGAAGATGAACTCAAGCAAGCTGATGTGATTGCCAACCCTAGTAAACGAAGATGAGCTCAAGCAAACACCCGGTGAAATAATTTTCTTCATGCATCAATCGCTCCAAGTATAACCATTGTGAACAAGTAACTCAACAATAACTCACAAGATGAATAAATTAGTTCACTAAAAATGAATACATTAGGTCATCAAATCATTGTGAATGGGAAATGGGAAATAGGAAAGGGTGATTATGTGAGTGGAGGAGCGGGGAAGCAGGGAAAAAAAATGGATGGATAACAATGAGAGGGGAATATGGGAAAGGGTGAGTGGGTGAGGCAACATCCTAAATGTAGGAGAGGGTGTAGTGGGTTTAGTGAAGGGTCAGAATTTTATAATAGAATTTGGGGGTATCTTTGTCTATGACTAATAATTCGAGTGTCCCAGTTGTTTTTTCCTAGTGTACTAGTTTTAAACCCGTGCAAACTTGCACGGGCGTGGATATTGAATACATATAGTAATTATAAGAAATATAAAATAGTCAAATTTGTCAAAAATAAAATACATGATAAATTATATGAAAGAATACTAACAAATAATATTTTTTTTGGCTCAAATGATGAGAACCCCTAACTTCATGATTGAAGTTAGAGAGTTGTTACCACTTGAGCTAACGCTTGTTTTCAACAAATAATTTACATATAAATATTGATATTCAATGCATTTACGGCTATGTGACTATTGTCAATAATACAATATCTTAACTTATATTATTCTCACTATTTCATGTTATTTGATTCTCATATTTTGTTCCTATAATTATGCAATCATATATATTATTTAAGCTAACAATTAGCTGTTACCTTGTATAGTGTACGTAATTGATTTAGGCAGTCCTCCATATTGACAGTGTAATTGCTAGTATAAGTAGGCTTGTAATTACTTGCTCATATAATTAGGAAATATAATTTTCTATAACTATAACTATGTCTATAAGATAAGGTGAAGTAACCTAATCTAATAGCTAATGTTT
>JAIUZE010022945.1:0-10149 GCA_022085475.1 Heliosperma pusillum
TTGGAGGTAGCAATCTAGGCACGGCTCAAAAATGAGATTGGGTTGGGCCGAGCCAGTGTTATGCTAGCTTCTTCCAGCCCGAGGCTAACCCACTACGTAGCAGGCTAGTGCCGGGCCGGGCTGGCCCCCCACTTTGCTTTTCATTTTTTTAGTCTTACACCGGGGCGGGCCTAACAAATGTGAGCACTGGCCCAACTCGAGGGGAAAGTCAGGTTGTGCTAATGCCTGGCCAAAGTGGCGTTTCGTGACCCAAAGGTGTGGTCGGAGCCGCACCATTGTCCAGCTTTATTCATACGTATGTAAGTACGTAATCACTAACCAATGTGTAAGTGTGTTCTAGTCCAATCCAAGGATTAAAATCTAAAAGTACAACTTATTAATGCTGCACTTACATTTGTCTACTCTCCACACCTCATATGTTTGTTCCATGTGGTACAATTCAACACCTCTTGTAGTGTTGTGGAAATTATCCGACTTAAGGCCCAAGTGTTATTATATTCACATGTTCCTTTGTAAGGCTTTCACACAGCCTTACACACAATCGCCGATTTGATCTAAGTAACTCACAAAGTCTTATCGAAGATGGATCGACCCATCTTAAGTTTAAGACGAGTCAAATTTCCCTTATAAAGGGCAAGTGGGGGACAAGTGGGGGGCTCCATTTGACACCCACTTGCACCCCACTTGCCTTTTATAAGGGGAATTTGACCCATTTTAAACTTAAGATGGATCGATCCGTCTTTAATGAGAATTTGGGTAACTAAGATCATACTCAAACACATATACCATTGCATACATACGCACCTTTGACGAAACTAATGATTGAGACATGAGAGTACTGAGTACATAACAATACGGAAAACAAATAACGAAATTCAAGTTGATCAAACCCGAGCCAATCCGACCTACATTCAGCTCGATTGATCTGCTTATCAGGTGCACTCACGTAAAAAAATATCGTAAAATATCAATCATCAGCTTCAATAATTTCACAAATTCTCATTTATGACGTGTCATAAAATGTAGCGGAAAAATATGGCCATTTTTATGATAAGATATAATCAATACCAGATTAAAAAAAATTAACCAATTATTACTTTTGATCATAAAATAATTACATGTTATCCGTCACAAATTTGTGACCCGTCCCTGGAAACCCCAACTGATACTGCTAGCTCACTGTATACGTCACAATGTCACATTTAACTCAACACCTAAACCTATTTAAACCCATTTATAGCACTCCATACTTCATTCCTATATCAATAACCTCCACTCCTTTCTCTGTTTCTCATCTTCCTTTATTGAGAATTAAGTTTTGCAAATTTTACGAAATTTCTACGACGAACACTAACGGAATTATAATACCGAAATCTCGAAAACAAATGGCATCACAAAAGGCATTTGGTTGGGCTGCTAGAGACACTTCTGCTGTTCTCTCCCCATTTGATTTCTCGAGGAGGTACGCTTTTGGTTAAGATCGTCTTCTTATTAAACCTAACTAGTTACTTACTCAAATATTCACTTAATTATGTTTTTTTTTACGTATAGGACAACCGGAGACGAAGACGTGACATTCAAAGTGCTATATTGTGGGATTTGTCACTCCGATCTTCATTTTATTAAGAACGAATGGGGAAATGCTAATTACCCCGCTGTTCCCGGGTAATTTTCTCGCATTTCATTGCTTCCCAATGTACCCGTACATGTGTAATGTATGCACGATAGTTAATTTCATTATTACATATCGTTGGCCTAAGGATCAATCAAAAGAAACTTGTTAACTTACTAAAAATAATCGACATAAAATCAACATGTACATACATTGTTAGCAATGAACGAAACTTCTTGACAACCCGTAAATTACCTTAGCGACTCTCTCGAAATAATTAGATTAAACGTACATACGTAGCATTCTAAGGCAAAGTAATACTCGTAACTATTATGACCTTTAATATTGTTTTTATTCTAGCAGATGTCAACTAACTTAATTTGTAAAGTTATGAGAGGTGATACTCATGAGTCATGACTTAGGTTCAAATACCGTTTGAATAAAAAAAGTTGTGGATTTTTGTTTTTACTCTTTATGTTACATTTTACTTAATGAAGCACGTCATTTTACTCTTTCAGGCACGAGTTAGTAGGGATTGTGACAGAAGTAGGAAAGAATGTTGAAAATATCAAAGAAGGTGACAGAGTAGGCGTAGGATGCATCGTCGGATCATGCCGTAAATGCGACAATTGCTCTAGCCATCTCGAAAACTACTGCCCTGAAATGAAAGGCACTTATGGATCTACTTACTATGACGGAACCAAAACCTATGGAGGTTACTCGGATATTTTTGTCGTCGATCAGCATTTCATTGTTCGAATTCCTGATAACATGCCTTTGGACTCAACCGCGCCTCTTCTATGTGCCGGTATTACAGTTTACAGTCCTCTGAAGTACTATGGCCTTGACAAACCTGGCCTACATATCGGTGTTGTTGGCCTTGGTGGTCTCGGTCACATGGCTGTTAAGTTTGCTAAGGCGTTCGGTGCTAAAGTGACGGTTATTAGTACCTCGCCTAACAAGAAAGATGAAGCTCTTACCCGCTTGGGTGCTGACTCTTTCTTGGTTAGCCGCGACACTGAGCAAATGCAGGTAATTAACATTTCTTTTTCAGATGTTGGATTACGGTTTTATCTAAAAACGACCATAACTGACTAGCTGTGCTTCGGAAAGAAATTCCGCAACCAAATACAAATTTATACATCCTACTGAAACGAGCGTGAAATTAATTTAAATAAATGTGTATTTAGGCTGCAATGGGAACAATGGACGGTATAATCGATACAGTCTCAGCATCGCATGCGCTTGTTCCATTGATCGGACTGTTGAAATATCATGGCAAGGTGATATTAGTTGGTGCTCCTGAGAAACCTTTCGAACTATCAGCCTTTCCTCTGCTAACTGGTAAGCATGAATACTCAATACTCCCTTCGTTACAGTCAATAAGCATTACATGCATTTTTCTACATGCAAATTCTCATTTCAGACGGGGCACATTTATCAAAACAATTGTGACATTTTATCGTAAATGGGTCACATTTTCCCAGGAAACCTATACTTTTGCTCAAAAATCATGATAACTTACAACTAACTGCAAAATGAACATGACAGGGAGAAAGACAGTGGCAGGGAGCACCATAGGAGGCATCAAGGAAACACAGGAAATGATCGATTTTGCGGCCAAACACAATATCAAAGCGGATATTGAAGTGATCCCAATGGACTATGTGAACACTGCTATGGAGAGAATGCTCAAGTCTGATGTTAGATACCGTTTCGTCATTGATATTGCCAACACCCTAAAATCTGCTTGAAGTCTTCATTTCCTATTTCTGCTACATTTTCTAGGAGTGATTTTTCACATATGCACTAGAGATATTAGCATATTTAATTAAGATATTGTATTCAGATAGTAAGATGAAGTATTGTTTTTAGGTAAAAAAACCATATTTGTGCATTTTATTTCTGCAGGGTGCTATTTGTAGTTCCTTACATATGTTATAATGTTGGTTACACTTCAGAAGATAGTAAGATGAAGTATTGTTTGGGTAAAAATGATTACTGCTGCTACTTATTTCTACTCCCACACAAGTTCGATCTTAAGTTCACGACCGTCTTTCACTTAACTAAAGAAGCGAAATAATATGGCGAAGCAGTACAATTCAAGAAGTACTCATTCTTCGTTTCAATGTGCAACAGTTTTGCATGAACGTTACTGTAAAAATCAAAGTGAAATGCAGGGTTACAATTTTGCATGAAAGTTTCATTCGGGGTAAACAACCATGTTTGTGCATTCATGGCATTTCCGGGTACCGCTTGTGGTTCCTTAATGCTGTAATTTTGGATACACTTCTCTTTCTATTTCTTGTTGCTCACAAACTCGGAGGCGTTTTGGCTAGCATACCCTCACTAAGGCTTGAGAGCTCATGAGGCATGCGTATTCAATCTCTTATGTTGCATGCCGCAATGCCTAAGAATTTGGTAAGGGGAGCGGGTTTGAGTTTAGAGAACACTACCGCATTCAAACATAGAGATTAGAGGATGTCTGACTCGGTCTACAAACGGAACTTGTTCCATGTGCAGCACAATCCTCTTGGAGGATATCATAGCAACACAATCTACACAGGAAATTGCAATCATCTTTTCATACTGTGAAGGAAGTCTAATATGCAAAACAAATGAAGCAACATTCAAGTATATTATTATTCGACCTCAGAACAAGAGGACTCCATAAATGATGACCAGCCTAGGGAAATTAAACACTACATAGCCAACCCTAAAACGGTTAAGTTTTTCTAGCCACATCTTCAAAAGGAAGCCAGAGTTCAAGATATGCATAAACAGCCATCGTAAGTTTCGTAACCCAAAATGCCAACTAGCCCTTAATACTACCTGCCTCCGCTATAATGAGACAAATGTAGTGATAATGCCTCAGGCTCCAACCCGTCTCTCTACGTTCACTTCGCTGTGTCAAGATAAACAGAAAAGCATAAAAACGAAAAGCATGCTCATCATGAAACGATGTAAGAAAATTCTCAGGCTAAGGAGGTTACTTGCTTGTAAATAGATGAAATCTTATCTCAGACCCAGCATAATGACAAGTTTCCCTACAAGAAGCAGCCTAATCTCCAGCCAGAAGTCGAAGAGATCAGATCATAAAAGAAACCAAAACACATAATAGAAAATAACAGAATTGATACTAAGCCATTGAAGGCTATTGAACTTGGAGAATGTTAAAGAATCGTAACTACTTGAGAGCTCAAGTGCATCAGCTGCAAAGGCAAACAGAATTAGATTAGTCAAATAATGACTGAAAAACTAGACGTGGTCGAACAAAACAAACGAAAAGTGAATCCGGACACTTCCCTTGCCCTAAATTCAAATTCCCGAGAGGCCACATCTGTTGTACATAATAATGGTCAAGTCATATAAGTCATGCTAAAATACACCATAACATAATATCCAAAAGAACATTTGCAAAGAAAAAACTAAATAGATCCAACAGGATTCCAACAAGGACCTTTAAGTTCCTTCCAATGTGGATCTATCTTTTCCGGCCACCACGCTCCCTTAATGATAGTGTCAGTGACTCGCCATTCCCAACATTATAATAAGCAAGTGTGAGATTGTCCTTGAGAAATCCAGCCTTTCCGCTTAGTTTCTGCTTGTTTGCAGGAAGTTGAATTTCTGCAGATATCTTTTCTTTCAGACTGCCAACAGTTTCAGACAACGACTGCATGGAAATCTCCAGTATTTGCCCCTTGAGGTTCCCTTCATCAACACTAGGAACAGACACATTGATCCTAACAGGTCCCTGCACACACAACTCAGAAAGCAGTTAGCTCCATTTGAGGACAATAAGAAGAGACCTCTATAAGCAGAAACGAAAGATAGCAATTCACGACTTTCTTGAGTTGAATGTGAACCAAAACAGAGGTCAGAAAGAAGTAACTAACTACAAAAGCAAATCATATTTCAATAATTTTAGCGCATTAATCAGTATTCAAAACAACCTGCAAACACCACTCAAGGTCTCAAACAACCGTTGGCCCCATTTGAGAACAAGAAGAGAAACATCTATAAACTGCAAAGGAAAAGTCATAATTTTGCGACTGTCTAGGCTTGGACAGTTGAATGTGAATCATAACAGGGATAAATGAGAAGTATCTAAATGAAATCCAAAGATTATAGGTTAGTCAGTAAGCAAGTCACCAAAGCCTGTAAAGTGTAAACTAACCTCAAAAAGAATGCATTAGCTAGTTGCCTAAGCTAGTTGAAAAGTAGAGCGATAAAAAACACTCAGTAAAGAGATAATCAAGGATAAAAAAAGACCATACCGGATGTTGCGCGAGAAACTGATCCTCTGGAATCAGAGCCGCGTCATCAAACTTCTGCCTTTTCGGCTCTGGTTCCTCAGGAAGCGGAGGAGGAGCTTCAGTGGGTGGTGGCGGAGGTGGAAGCATTCCTTGTGGCATTGGTGGCGGTGGGGCAGGCATCCCATGCGGTGGCATGATTGAAAAGGGTCGATGAGTGATAACACAATATTTTCCTCGATTTTACCCTACATTTTATCTCTTATTTAGTCTAATTAGTGACTCGACTTTTCTATTATTCGCTCATATCGTAATAAAATAGAATAGTAGCGATTTTATATTAATTTGTGTCAATATATATTAGTTTTCGGAATTTTGGTATTGCTTTGGTTATTTCATTTTGTAGGTGACAAGTCCAAGTGAATAGACGGATTGAGACGGAGACAAAAAAGTGCGGAAATCAAAATGAATCATCTATCATACAAAGAAAAGTCAAATGGACAAATGACTCCACCAAATCCTTCCGTCATTTTTTTGTCAAAGCCAAGCTTAATTTGCATTCTTTTGAACCACAAAATCCAACCACCATTTACCACCATTTCATCATCATCATTTGTTCATAGTTTCTTATCATTAGCATTTATTAAGCTTCACAATCACTAATAGACCACCATACTCACCAATTATTCCATCACCATTACCATACTCTTCGTGTAAATAAACCCGACATCGGAGCCCGGAATCGAGCACTACCAAATGCTCACCTTGCTCACCACCGGGTCGCACCACCATTCAAACCACCAAATTCGACCTCGGAACCAAACTCAGGAGGCCTGAATCAAGAGGAATTTGAGCTGTCGTGGCTCGAGCTCGAGCGCCAACGTCGTCCACTGCTGCCACCATGGCGACCAAGCAACTGCCGCGGCATCGATTTCGAGCTAAAGCAAGGCACCGTGCGGAACTTCAAAGTGCCGTGCGCAACTAATGCAGGACAGGTCCCACCGTGCGGAACTGACCGTGCGTTTCTCATGTGTGCCGTGCGCTTGAAGTGTGTGGCATCCTAATGAAGTTGGTCTTGCTTGACCACTTTTTGTCACGTGTTAACTATCTTTCCTTCCTTTGCATTGGGTTTTGTATGGACAAATACTAGTTTAGTAATTTTTGAGGTCTTATTATTGAGACGTAAAAGTGGGGGGCCTTTTTGGTAGTTTTAAGAGTGAAACTAAGGACTATATATATAAACCTCCACTCTTATTTGAGGGGAGCCCCCATATTTTCAGATTTTTAGGGTTCATAGTTAGTTTTCTCTCAAATATTACTCAATTAATTTAGTTTAGATTAGATTAATTATAGTCAAGTTCATATCTTTTTGGGCTTGGAAGACTAACTCTACCATATTTATATCATTCTAATTCAAAGTTTGGTATTTAATTTCTCATCTCTCTTTGTTATTATTATTTTTCATTTATTGTTGTTTGTTCTTCTAGTTTAGTAATAGATTAGTTTAAAGTTTAAATCTTTATACTTTTTCATGTTTAGTCTTATGTTTAGATTAATTATTATTGTGTTTTATGTTAGACTACTTATGCTTAGTGAGTAGTAACCCTTTCTAGGGTCCGATTAAGTCTAATAATGGGTTTTGATTGGTGATTGGTCAAATTAGCAAGTAGTGGTTTATGGGTGATTGTTTTGGGTTGGAGATGTTTTGTATCGACCCCTTATTTGACCCTTGTTCAACCCTTAGAGGCTATCAATGGGAGTTGGGCCGACTTAGGGGCTACTTAGGCTATCGACGGGAGTTGGGCTTACGGTAGTGGGACTTGGGTAGACTAGGGGATCGACTCTAGGTGGGTCATTCGCGGGAGCGAGACCCCTTAAAGAGACTCTACCTTTTGGCTAGGGGATTTCATCCGCGGGAGTGGGAAAGACCCTAGTTGGGACCTAAATGTTGACCCGAAATGCCTTGGACTCGTGTAGGGGTTATCCATGGGAGTGGGACCCTTTATCGACCCTAGAGGCTACCTATACTCGGGAGGGTTAGGTAGTTAGTTTAGACGGCATTGTCCCACATGAACCCACATTCCACCGCTTGTTGATAGACCACCCACCGTTGTAACCCATGAACTAAGACTTGATCGGGTCCTAGTTACCTTAATCTTGATTTAATCCCGTGTTTTCCATAGCTTATTTGTTTAGTTTGCATTTTAGTTTAAATATTATTTATTGCATTTAGTTGTCATTAGTTGAATTCAAATTTCCCCTTCTATCGACTTAGCTAGCATCCCTTGAAACCGACTAGTACTCGCTTTGCTCTCCGCGGAAATCGACCCTCAAGTGCTACCATGACGACCGTGCACTTGCGGTATTTAAAACACACATCAAGTTTTTGGCGCCGTTGCCGGGGAGCAATTGCGATATTAGTAGGTTAGGGGTTTGTTAGACTACGTATTTTTGTTACGTGTTACTTGAAACTTGTTGTTTGTGTTTTGCACTATTTTTTTTGTGAAGTGTCTCTTAATTGTCACTTCATTACACTTAGTGTATTACATTTAATAATGTCTTCATTTAATATTTGGCAAAATGAAAATGAACCATTCCATGAATACCTTGCTAGATTTTATGATTATGCCTCTCTTGTTGGCTCTTGTGGCTATTCTCTTTCTAATATTGATGCACTTTGCGTTTTATGTGATGGCATGAATCTTGAAACTCGTAATTTGGCAAATTATATGAGTTGTGATCGAGTCTTTTACATGAATTGTGAAGAATTTTGGGACTTCGTAGAAGTCATGGCTTATCAATGTGAGGAGGTAGCCCACCAAGAATTTTTGGAGGCTAGAGATGAGAATATAAAGTCTTTATTTGATGATTTGGTTAAGAGTAATGATTCTTTTTCTCTTGATAATGTGAACTGTTGGACCAATTTGATAGTTTTGATAATGACATGTGTTTACGTAATTATATGTTTTACTCGATATATCATATGCGTGTAATTGTGTGCTTTAGTCTTATTATAGCTAGCAACAATTATGAGAAGAAAGATCAAAGTTAGGTATAACTTTGATAAAGGTTGTGAGACAAAGTTATAACAACTTCAGGAATAACTTTGGAAGTGAACTTGGAAGTTATAGCTAACCAGGCATAACTTTAAGGAAAATCGCTTCAAACAAGATCTACATAAATCTACACAAGACTCGAGATGGAGGGTCTTTGTGATCAAGATGAAGAGATGATCCGTATACTGAAGATCTTTGTGCAGATTAGATAGTATAGGTCGTCATTCGGTAACTATTCCATTCGAGAGATTTTATGTTCAAAAGTTATAGCTTTAGTCTATGATTTTGAATGATAAAATATTGATGCATGATTTTGGAAATAAAATGTTTTGAAATGTTTTCAAAAGTGAAAGAGTATTTTTATATTTATCACTTATTTTAATAGAGAATATATTTATGAGATTCTATTGGTTAGTAATACAACTTATGGGTTGTCATGCTACCTAGGGTTTCTAATATATTCTATCTCAACTTGTTGTTAACCTAATTAGCCCACCTAGGGTTGGAGCCATCTAGGGTTTCGTGGAAACCTAGTATTGTGCCTCCTAGGGTTGCGTGCCTCCTAGGGTTTCGTGAAGCTATAGGATTTCGGCCAATCTAGGTTGTTTCCTTAGTTTACCTAATCTAGGATTCTACTATATCTTTACAACAATATTTTGAGATATCAAGATAAATATATTTCTATAAGATAAACCAAATAATATTTTGAGATAAAGATATTTCTAAAAGATTAGCAAATATTATTTTATGGTAAGATAAGTATCTTTATTAAATATTATACTAGGGTTTTAGATCTACTATAATTCTACTACTATAAATACTCATTCACATACAATTTACAATTGACACGACATACACGAATTCACACGGCACATCTATTATTTGTATTGATTTTCCAAAATCGTTTTAAAGCAAACCTTTGAGCAAATATTTATTATTTTTAGAGTTTGTTTTTAAAAGAGTCGTGCATCAATTATTATCAATCGCTTGATTGAAATACGTTATTGGATAATAGTACATCATTATAAGCTTACAATTCTTTAACGGGAATCTGTGTGAGTTATATTGTACTTTCTTATTAGCGTAAGATAGTATAGAGTATTTAGCGATACTCACCTTGAGTTATAAGCATAGTGTTGATTATACGAGTGGGTTGGTAATTTTTGTAATCCGTAGAAAGGTACTAAAAATTATTAATCGAGAATAGTGGACGTAGGTTTCAACGTGT
>JAIUZE010022951.1:0-17729 GCA_022085475.1 Heliosperma pusillum
CATAATCTATGCAATCTCTGACTCTAAATGGGTTAGCCCTGTTCAAGTTGTTCCCAAGAAAGGAGAAACAACAGTAGTCAAAAATGAGAAGAATGAGCTCATCCCCACAAGGATTGTGACGGGATGGCGTATGTGTATTGACTACAGAAAGCTGAATCAATCGACTAGGAAAGATCACTATCCTCTACCCTTCATTGACCAAATGCTAGAGAGGTTAGCTTGTCACAAGTATTTCTGTTATTTAGATGGTTACTCAGGATTTTTCCAAATCCCTATCCACCCTGAGGACCAAGAGAAAACCACCTTCACCTGTCCCTATGGTACTTTCGCTTATTGCAGAATGCCATTTGGCTTGTGTAATGCACCTGCCACTTTCCAGCGTTGCATGACCAGTATCTTCTCAGATTTTGTTGAATCTATAATGGAAGTATTTATGGACGACTTTAGCGTCTATGGCATTTCCTTTGATCATTGTTTGACAAATCTATCCAGAGTTCTAAAACGCTGTGAAGAAGTCGACCTTGTTCTCAACTGGGAAAAGTGTCACTTCATGGTGAACGAAGGTGTAGTTTTAGGTCACATCGTTTCAGAAAGAGGTATAGAAGTGGATCGAGCTAAGATCCAAGTTATTGAACAGCTGCCACCCCCTGCTAATGTAAAAGGAATCAGAAGTTTCCTTGGCCACGCCGGTTTCTACTGACGATTTATAAAAGATTTTTCAAAGATAGCCAAGCCCCTGACTGAGCTCCTTTTCAAGGATGCACCTTTCAATTTCACAAAGGAATGCCTTGAGGCATTCAACAAAATCAAACGTGCTTTGATCACCGCACCTATAATCCAGTCGCCTGATTGGAATCTGCCATTTGAACTGATGTGCGATGCGAGTGATTATAACGTAAGAGTTATTTTAGGGCAAAGAAAGGAAACGTTTCTTCATGCGATTTACTATGCTAGTAAAACTCTAGATCCTGCCCAAATCAACTATGCCACCACTGAGAAAGAACTTCTCGCCATTGTCTATGCCTTAGACAAATTTCGCTCATACCTAATAGGATCAAAAGTTATTGTCTACACTGACCATGCTGCCTTGAAATATCTGCTTTCAAAGAAAGAGGCAAAACCTAGACTTATCCGATGGATCTTACTCCTTCAAGAGTTTGATTTAGAGATCCGGGATAAGAAAGGAGCAGAGAATGTAGTCGCTGGCCATCTCTCAAGGATAAGAGTTACTGAAATAGGATTACCAACGCCAATTAATGATTCGTTCCCTGATGATTCATTAATGGCAATTGCGGACTCTTCTCCTTGGTATGCTGATATTGCCAACTTCCTTGTCAGTCGTTA
This sequence comes from Heliosperma pusillum, assembly GCA_022085475.1. Classification (NCBI taxonomy): domain Eukaryota; kingdom Viridiplantae; phylum Streptophyta; class Magnoliopsida; order Caryophyllales; family Caryophyllaceae; genus Heliosperma; species Heliosperma pusillum. Next base: position 1,345 of record JAIUZE010022951.1, read on the forward strand.
GCTACCCTCCGACCTTTCTTATAACCAAAGAAAGAGATTTTTGCATGATGCAAAATCCTTTGTTTGGGATGACCCCTATCTTTTCAAGCAGTGCTCAGATGGTCTGTACCGACGTTGTATCCCCAGTGGGAAGTAAAAAGAGTTTTAGAAGGATGTCACTCATCTGCTTATGGTGGTCATCATGGTTCGTCCAAGACCGTAGCCAAAGTCTTACAATCCGGGTTTTTCTGGCCCTCGATGTTTAAAGATTCAAAAGACTTTGTTATGGCTTGTGATGCTTGTCAACGAATGGATCAAATATCCAAAAGACATGAAATGCCTCAAAACGGCATATTAGAAGTCGAGATATTCGATGTCTGGGGTATTGACTATCAAGGACCATTCCCTTCTTCAAATGGAAATCGTTACATTTTAGTCACTGTAGGCTATGTTTCAAAGTGGGTAGAAGCAATTGCCACCCCCAATAATGATGCTAGAGCTGTGATACGACTATTTAAAAAGATCATTTTTCCGCGTTTTGATGTACCCAGAACCGTGATAAGTGATCGAGGAACTCATTTCGGAGAAAAGCAGTTAGACACTCTGCTTGCCAAGTATGGTGTGTATCACATACGAGGTTTAGCCTACCACCCCCAGACCATCGGTCAAGTAGAAGTTTCGAACAGAGAGCTAAAAACAATTCTTCAAAAAGTTGTCTCGAAATCTAGAACCGATTGGAGTAATAAGCTCGATGACACCTTATGGGCTTATCGCACAGCTTTCAAAACCCCGATTGGAACATCTCCTTCTTGGTTGGTTTATGGAAAGGCCTGTCATCTCCCCGTTGAGTTAGAGTACAAAGCTCACTAGGCTATCAAAGATCTCAACTTAGACACTAAGCTTAGCGCTGATAGACGACTTTTACAACTCAATGAGCTAGAAAAGTTTCGTTTGCAAGCTTACGAGAATTCTAGGATCTATAAAGAGAAAACAAAGTGTTGGCACGACAAGAGGATAATCAGAAAAGAATTCAATGTCGGTGACCAAGAACTTCTCTTCAACTCCCGTTTGAAAATTTTTCCGGGAAAACTTCGATCAAGATGGTCTGGACCATTCACTGTCACATATGTAAGCAAATACGGTTATGTGGAAATAATGGCTAGTAACGGTGAAAAATTCAAGGTCAATGGACACCGATTGAAACTCTACTACAGCAATTCCATTATCGGATGCTTAGATATTGTCTATATAGAGCGTCCATCACCAACCAGATGATTTCATAGAAGAATTCGTCGAGCAGGACGTTAAACTAGCGCTTCTCGGGAGGCAACCCGTGTTTCCTTTCTTTTTGCATTTTATTTTTTTCCCTTTTTCGTTGTTTTGTTAGATTTACTTTCCAGATGAAAGAGTTTTTGAAGAATCTATGAAGATCTTCCTTGTCAAGTCCAAAAGACTAGCTTGGGGGAGTCCGCGCTGACTAGTAAGCTTCACTCTCCTTTCATCCTTTTTCCCTTTTTACCCTTCTTCCCATTAAGCATCTCGTTGCATATTTAGTCTTTGTGCTCACATTGAGGCCAATGTGATGTTTAGCTTGGGGGAGGGATTGCATTTTCTCATTTTGCAATTTAGTTGTTTATATTTTTCAAATTTTTGAATAAGAGAAAAATTTAAAATTTTGAACATAATTGAATGCTTTTTATGCTTTGCTTGCTTATTTACTATGCTATCATGTTACATTTCCCAAACTTAGAGCTTTCAAAAGATAATGATTCAATATTTATTGAATTGTGCATACATGGGGAAGTCTTGTACACAGTAGGCATGGAATCAATCTATGGATGAGTACGCTTGATCTTGACATTTGGCAAGTTACATATATTATAAGGTAGAACCTCCTTAGGCTGGTACATCTATACCCAGTCTCATCTAGGTGTGTGTAGTTCTCCTTGTGATGTGTGTCATGTCAAAAACGCATAAGTATGGTTCTCATTTCATTCCTATAAGCATTGCATTCATGATTCACTAAGATTTGAAGCCTTTTTCACTTTGAATTACCCCTCAAAATTAGCCCCTTCATACAAATGTTTCACAAAATAATAGTTACATATAAAAACTGCCTACCTTTTGAGCTAGTAGCTAGACTATGGTGTATGGGTGCTCTTTTGAGAAGATTTGTTCTTTTATGTCAAAGTGAATTTGGGAGAACGAAAATGTTCAAGAAGTGATGTTATGTTCAGAGAAAAAGAAAGAAAGAAAAAAATGAAAAAAATTGAAAAAAAAATCGAAAAACAAAAAAAGAAAAAGAAATAAAAGAAGAAGTTGTGAGTATCTCCTCAAAATGTCAATTCAATGTTTAGAAGGAGTTCACTCTTGTGTTTCGTTTGTAATAAGCCAATCCGTTCCTTCTGGCTTCGTTATTCATCTTTTGGGAATTAATCGAAAGTTTGGATTGAGTATTCATTTATCATTGGTCAGTTGCTAGCTCATTCTAACCTTCACATGACCATAACTGTTTATCCACCTTTCACCCATTTCCATAAGCCTTCTTCACTTTTTATGGCTTCTTTTCTATGTGCATTGTGATCTTTGACTTGTGTTTTGATTTGTTTACCATATTAGACTGCGGACACATTTTCATAAGTCGTAGATAGGTGAGTGTCTCAAAAACATTTACACATAAAGAAATCACCTTTTGCATACATGAGTGTTTGAGTGTGCCGTGAGAGTCCATTTGTCAAAAAGATCATGCAAGAACCGAAACTTCTCTAGTGAAATTCTTTGTGCTGCGCCGTTATGTAAATCTCAGCCATGTTTATGTATCATTCTTGCCCACGTTGTTTTTGGGTTATCATTCATTATGTTTCCAAAGTTTAACGTTGAGATTTGTTTCTTGATGGTGTAGTAGCCAATGCTCGCAACCCTTGTCGTAGTTATGTTTGTTATGTTTGCTTGAGGACAAGCAAAGGTTTACCTTGGGGGAGTTTGATAAGTGAATATTTGTATGATTTTAACCCCCAATTTAGCTCGGTTATGTATGTCATTTGTGCTTTGTTAAGCCATTTTATGAGCTAATATCGTCTTCTAAGCGAATTCCTATGTTCAAACTTGTTTTGTAGGGAAAGTGACGTTTCTACGCCCTTTTTCTATATTCCCGAGCAATTGCCTGGAACCCGACGTTTTGAAGAAGCAAGCTTGACCAAGTCAAAGGCATTTCAAAAAGGTTCACTGATTCAAAAGAATGAAGAAGCAAAGACGATTTCGCAGTTGTCAGAAGATCGATCAGTTAGGCGAAGAAATCATCATTTTACATCAAACCCTATCAACAAACCCGACTCAAAATGTCAAGGGGGATAAATTAAAGTCAAGTCATATGCAAGGGGAGATGAAACGAAAGTCAATTGACCAAGACCACTACATACCCGATCGGGTAAGTGGTGTACCCGATCGGGTATCCTTGCTGATCCGAGCTTTTGCTTCGACTTCCTTTATTTTGTCCTATATGTTCAATGCATGACCCCTTCCCCACGAAACCCTACTGCTATAAAAGGATGCCTCAGCCACCACATCTCAACAACAACTTCACACAATTAGAAACACTTCTCTCTTTACATAAAACCCTAGATTAGGAGGAGAGAAACCTAGCATGTGACCACCCTCGCGAATGCGGAAATATAAAACAAACAAGCATGTGAAATATATAGCGGAAATGTGAAGTTTTTAAAACTTTTATACATGCAAGAATAGAAAATACGAGGAGTGTCAAAACATTACAAACTAATTACAAAATACAACAAAGAGACGGAGTCTCTCAAAATGTTAACAAAGAACAAGTGTTTAGAAAACTAGCTAATTAACGTCTAGAGGTGAATCTTCCAGGGACAACGCCCGCTAGCTCACACCCGAACCCAAAATAGCATAAGCAAAAAGCCATCCATGCAAGCAACCTGTTCATTCATGAAAAACATGAACGCCACAATCATTGGGGAGTAACTCCGGGTTCTCCCAGCCATATCACATTAAACGTACATAAAAGGAAATACAAAAGATAAGCATGCATATATAGATATACATGTGAAATACGATAAGAATAGATAGGCAATTCGATATTTAATGATAAGAGCATATGGAATACAAATCCGAATCCATCATGTTATACAAGACTCGGGGAAGACACTCTTAGGCAACCGAATACGCTCACTAGGGCTTGCATCTCACCGTTAGCGGTATAAGTTTGATAAGATTGAGACTCGACAAATAACCATGCCAAGTCATGCGATGATCACAATAAATCCATCATATTATCATCCATTCACGAACCAATACATTGACGATGCCAAGTCATGGAATAACCATGAATACAATCATGAAATCACGCAGTCAAAGACAACGACACAAGGACGACATCTCTCACGGTAAATGAAACACACTAGCACCGTGTACATGGCAAGTATGATTAAAAGGCATCCACGGGATAAAGCATTTCCCTGAACGCATACACGATGCTACATTTCGTATATCTAGGCTAATTTCCTCCTGGTAGCACGACGATAATAATACGGTCCTAGTCTAAACCTGGCCAGATTCTCGGAATATACCATTTTCCGATTCGACATGCGATAACATTTCGCATCCAAGACTCGGTCAATCAATAGACGCCGAGTACCGCAAATTCGGTAGATCAATTCACGAAAGAGGCGGAAAAGAGCACAAGCCTCATAACAAGCGGTACGCTACTTGCAAATAACACCACCTCGCAAGTACACAACATTTGACGGCCAGGTCGATTAACGCAATGCGTTCAACTCCCAACAACGTCGTCGTATGCCCACTACACATGCAATTAAGCAGTAGGATACCTCCTCGTTACGACATTCCAGCCTTACGAACGTGGAGGTAGCCAAGGGAATTAGAGTACAAAGCACAAGACAAAATAGTGCTCAAACCGTATCATTTGTAAAAACCGACTCAAAATGGGACATAGCAAAAACCGTCACAAAACATGTGATACAAGCGAATGAAATATCATATGTCCAAAACATTAATATTATAAGTCACTACGTAAAATTATACGATAAAAGGATCATGCGAACTATTATAAATTACGAGTTTTAGAAATCATAGGAAAAATATACAGCCGTAGTGCCGGCTGGTCAGGGGACCGGCGGCCGGTACCCCGGCTCGCGCAACAAGGTAAAATCCAAAAATCATAGAAAACAGAGCAGTGTTCCAGGCCGGTCGATGGACCGGCGGCCGGGCACCCGGCCAGGACCACCCCTATACAAAAATCCAAGGTTGCTACTGATGTGTTCCCAGCCGGTGGGCAGACCGGCGGCCGGTCACCCGGCTGGGAACCCCAGTTCACCCGAGAGCGTCTTTCACTTACCCAATTCATTCCAATTCTCATATATAACTTCTAATAATTATCAACAATCAATATACATCATCAACATTCATCAAATAACAACAATCATCATTCATAACATGAATCCTAAGCTTTCTAATCGTATTCTAAATACGAATTCTAGCATATAAAGCATGTAAAACACGTAAATGATACCGAGTAACCCTTCACCGTTACCTTTAAGCGTCTTCACTACTCGTCAAGCTCCTCTTCAATTAGAAAATAGTCTTTGTCGAGATCTTGGAGGTCACCACCTACAAATAGATCATAAAAGATGAATAAAACTCATCTTGAGAAAGACGGAAAGTTTGAAAAGCGAGAAAGGCGATACTTTTAATATCAATACGGATAGAGGAAGGTAAGAGGGGAAGAATGAGACGAACTTACGCGAATTTCGACAAGAAACGAATGAGCTAGGATGATTATAAGAATGGATCAAAGAGGGAGGCAAGGGTTTGAGATTTCTTAAGGAGGAAGAAATGTGTTGTGTTTGTGTTTAAGTGAGTAATGAATTAGGTTAGGAGAGTTAGAGTATGTATGAGGAAAAAAGTCAACAAAAGTCAAACTCGCCTTAAGACGGGATTCTCATGGAATCTCGCGGAAATTCCAAATACGAACTCGGAAATTCTAAATTCGACTCGGAAAAATAAATTTACGATTAAAACTATATTTCACTGAAAAGTAACCGTAAAATATTTTTACTAGAAAAATAGGGTACATTTCCGGGTGTTACATAGCCTCTCTTCTCTCATTTTCTTCTTCTTTTTCATCTTTAGTTTCTTAGTTTATTTCTGTCTTTTCTACATCAAATCCTTAGCCTAGATCAATAAAAAATCCATCTTTGTAATCTACTTTATTTGGTTCAAGTATTGTAATTCGTGGAACGACTATTCTATGCAAGAAATTTCTATTACGGTTGTTTACATTTCATCATTGTCGTTGTTGATCGTCATTTAGGTATTCCTATTTTATCTTTTGTTTAAAGTCTTTATGTTTCTTATTTGATTGTTATTTCCTTTACATGTTATTTTAGATTCAATTTCAATATCGTTGTAATCATTTCGTTTCCCTAGATTGTTAATTTAGCGTCGTTATTATCTGGCTATAAAGAGTCTTAAGATATTGTCAAAATCAAATAAACATGTCTATCCTAGTTTTTATTATTAACATCATCTTAGATCTAAACATCACCATGAGTGAGTAGTCGTTTTTCTAGGGTGTAGGGTAGCCATGTAGGTTGATTAAAAGATGATAATTGGATAAAAGAAATTGTGCTTTTAAAACATTGTGTCTATGCATGTTTAGACTATAACGATAGTTAACGATTCCTGATCAAAATCATTGGCTTAACTGGAATTCTTTTCCAAAGTAGAGATACGTGAATTGAATAGACAAAGCATGACATGGTAGATTAAGACCTGGTAAATTGCCTAAAAGCCTACTAGACCATCTGATCTATGATTGTAATGAACACATCATTCTTACGAACTCACAATGAATTATTTGCATGTTCTAAATCCAATCTCATCAATATGTTAATCTACACGTGTGAACCTACTTCCCTAGATTCTTTTCATCATTGTTAATTCATCATCTGCTTTATTGTTTTCGTTTTGATTTGCTTTTATTTCGTTTTCATTTATGCTTTTTATTAGTTTAGAAATCAAAACCCCAAAACCCAGATACTCGTTAGATAAAACCCAATTGCAAGACATTTCACATTCTATAGGAAACACCATCTCCCTGAGGATCGACCCCTACTTCCCTAATTACATTAATTTGTTATTAGCCTAGGCTGAGTAATTTTTCTTTGACCAAGGCTTGCGACAGGCCCGATCACCGATCTTGCAATTCATTTTAAAATGACTGGTCTTTCCACAAGTCCAACAAGCACCTTTCGGTGTTTTGTTTGACTCATCATCATTGGTGTTGTAGGGGCGTTTCTTCCCCTTAAACTTGTTCTTGGAACCCTTTCTCTTTTCCATCATATTGACGGAAGAGGATCCCATAACATCTTTACCTTTACCTTTAACGCCATCTTGCGCCCTTAGAGATTCCTCTATGCGCAAGTGACTACCAAGTTGAGTAAGACTCAACTCTTCCTTTTTGTGTTTAAGCATATGTTTAAAATCCTTCCATGAAGGAGGTAACTTGTCTATTATGCTAGACACCGAGATAGACTCATCCATCTCCATTTTATGTTGAACGAATTGCCCCAAAATCCGGAGCAATTCATTGTATTGTTCCATCACCGGTCGAGTATCGACCATGCGATAATTCATAAAATTCCCGACAAGGAAATTCTTACTAGAAGCATCCTCGTCCATGTATTTAGACTCAAGTTGGTTCCACAAGTCTCTAGCGGACTCAAAATTTTGATAAATATCAAATAAGGAATCGGACATACCGTTAAGGATGTGACCACGGCATATGTAGTCATCGTTTTCCCAGTTGTTCCGCTTGCGTTGAATCTCCGCAAGTGTTTCATCTCCCATAATCTCCGGCATGGGAGTACTTAGAACATACACAACCTTCAAAGAGGTGAGAAGGAAGTGCATCTTCTTTTGCCACCTTCGAAAATCAACACCTTCGAACTTGTCAAGTTTCCCGAACTTGGAAGTCATGTCTCTTATCGATTCCATTTCAAAGTAGAAAATACTCTAAGAATGTTGTAGTTTTAGTAGTAAATAAAACTATAATACAATTACAAACTAGTAATTACAAATACTCTAAAACTGAAATAAAAACGAAACTATAAGACGGTATTATAACCCAATCGAATCACGCAAGAATGCGCTTTCCTTAGAGTATTTCGACCCTACAAGCCTTTGGGTATCACGAAATCCCTTGAGGATAAGACGATTACAACTTTGTCTTAAGGCAAGAACAAAGATAAAATAACAATGGAGTTTTACTTTTGTTTTGTTTTGACAAAATCTGAAAAATGAAAGTGAATTGATTGTATATTCTTTCATTCAATCCTTCACCTATTTATAATAATTTAAGTGAAGAGATACATAATATAATACATATATTATTTAATGGATAATGCATGGGAAAACACCAAACAATTACCGTCGTTGGTTTTCATTTGAAACTCAAACAACACAAAGCAAAAGCGCGCGGAAAACAGAACAAACAACCCAGAAAACTGAAACCCCGATCGGGGTTTGGACACCCCGATCGGGGTTTGGTATATGTTGGTATATTTGAATAATCAGAGACTTTCCAGACCCCATATCTTATCGGGGTAAGGCCACCTCGATCGGGGTTATGTCTCCCATGTTATATTCACGCAAACACTAAGTAAAACACTTAGTAAAACCGAGTATAAAACTCAACACAAATAACGAGTCGATATACATATACAATAAACTCGTCATTTCCTTATCCATTACAACCATGAACTCGATATGCGATTATATGAGCATACACTCCGTATTCCCGACTCACATTATATCTTTTACGAGTTCAAGAACCGACTTTGACTTGAAAACCCGAATGTACTTAAATGACTTGTGATCAAAATCACTAACAATGACTTGATTGGGGAAGTTAAAGGCATGTCAATTTTGTCAATACTAAAGAAAAAAAATTAGAACGTTAACAAATTCCGGTTATAGGATAACAATTTGTGAGAATGTATGAGACATTACCGGGATAATATGAGAGAGTAGAGTGGAGATGAGATTTCTAAATTAATTATGGGGAAGAAAAGGAACCTGTTAAAAAATAATATAGCGAAAAGATAAAATAGTCATTTATGTTAGAAATAGGATTGTATTTGCATAATGATCAATGTATACAAGACTACCTTATATACTAGAGCTAGTTTACAAGTATTAGGAAAATAGTATAATATACACAAGATATAATACTTGAGGAATAAGGTAAATATATAACTTATACAATAATATATGATATGTTTAGGATATGGAAGGATATTCCTTGATACGTCCCCGCAAGATGGACGAGCCGAGAGCGAGACCAATCTTGAGAAGTAGACTATAGAACCGAGGACGAGGGAGAGGCTTGGTAAGTAAGTTTGCCAATTGATCCGAATCAGATATGTGAGCAACACGCAACAACCCCTTTTCCACTAGTTCCTTGACAAAGTGAAAAGCAATAGCAACATGTTTCATACGAGAGTGGAAAACAGGACTGACGGAATAATGGGTAGCACCAAGATTATCACAGTAAATAATAGGTGTGGAGCAGGAGGAAATACAAAGTTCAGAGAGTAAGGATTGAACCCAAAGAAGCTCGGCCGAGGCATCCGAAATGGCACGGAATTCAGCTTCCGTGGATGAGCGAGCTAGATTTCGTTGCTTACGGGAAACCCAAGATATAGGATTCTTACCAACATATACAATATAGCCCGAGGTGGAGACATAGTCATCCTTGTCGCTCGCCCAATCTGCATCACAATAACAATGTAGAAAGGAAAGGGAGTCACGGAATAAGCGAAGGTCAACATATAACGTACCTTTCAAGAATCGAAGTAGGCGCTTAAGAGCCAGCAAGTGAAATGTACGCGGGGATTGCATGTATTGAGCAAGTTTAAAGACGGAGAAAGCTATGTCGGGAAGGGTGAGGGATAAGAATTGGAGGGAGCCAACAATAGCACGGTACTCAGTAGCGTTGTCGATGGGGTCACCACCGGTGGTAGTGAGGGGTGGGTAAGATGAGAAGGAAGTAGGGGAAGGTTTGCACTCGATCATTTTGTAGCGAGTAAGTAAGTCGTGGAGGTATTTGGTTTGGGTTAGGGTAAGTCCGTAGGACGTGGGAGCGACCCCGATGCCTAGGAAGTATGATGGGAAACCAAGATCCTTTAGCGAGAACCCGACAGCAAAAGCGGTGAGGAAATTTGTGAGTGAGAAAGTAAGAGGGCCGGTGACGATAATGTCATCAGCGTAAACAAGTAAGTAGATAAGAGAGGTAGAAGAGTTATAAAGGAAAAGAGACGGATCGGACGTAGATTGGCGAAAGCCGTAGGAGAGGAGATAGGTAGTGAGTTCGATGTACCAGGCTCGGGGAGCTTGTTTGAGGCCGTAGAGGGCGTTGGACAAGCGGCATACATGGGAGGGGAGTGACGGGTCAATGAAGCCGGGAGGCTGAGACATGAAGACGGTGCAAGAAAGGAAACCTTGAAGGAAGGAATTATTAATGTCGAGGTGTTTAAGTGGCCAATTGTGAGTGAGGGCTAGGGACAAAACCAGCCGGACAGTGGCAGGTTTGACGACGGGGCTAAAAGTTTCAAAGTGGTCAATGCCCGGTCTTTGGTGGAATCCCTTGGCGACAAGTCGGGCCTTGTACTTGTCAATAGTTTTGTCGGGATTGTATTTGATGCGAAATATCCCTTTACAACCAATTATGTTGTAGGCAGGGTTAGAGGGGGCAAGGGTCCAAGTTTTATTATCAAGGTGGGCATTGTATTCCTTGAGCATGGCCTCTCGCCATTTGGGATCAGTGAGGGCCTGTTTGACCGTAGTAGGAGTAGAGGTAAGGGGCAAGCATTTTAGTTAGGGAGGCATATTTGGGATTGGGACAACGGATATTATGAGATAGACGAGTGCCATGATTGTGGGTGACAGGCGGAGGAGGAGGTGGGGAAGCAGTGGAGTGAGGAGGGGACTCACGGGACTCGGCAGTAGGAGAGGATGCAGGGGAGAATGCAGTGGGTGTGGTCCGAACAGAGGAGGGGGGATGAGGCAGGGGAGCTACTGGTTGGAGAGCCTGGTGGTGTGTGAGGGTAAGGCGTAGCAATAGGTGTGGGAGGGAGGATGATGGGCAATGAAACAGAGCACCACGAAGTGGCAGCAGGTAGGGGTGTAGTAGTGCGGCAGAATTTGGGGTAAGGGAAGATGGTTTCAACAAATTTTACATGGCGGGATGTGTACACGCGGTTGGATGTGGGGTCAAGACAGTGGTAGGCGCTTTGGGAGGAGGAGTACTCTACAAAGATGCACGGCTTAGAGCGTGGGTCGAGTTTGTTTGTGGTGTAGGGTCGGAGCCAAGGATAACAAATGCACCCAAAGCTATGAAGTTTGTGATAATTGGGGGAGCGATTGAACAGTTTGAGGTAGGGAGACGAGTTATTTAATGTAGTAGTGGGTAGACGATTTATCAAGTAAGTAGCGGTGGTGAATGCATATGACCAAAAAGTGGGAGGGAGGCCGACCTGAGATAATAGGGAGAGTCCAGTTTCAACAATGTGGCGGTGTCGCCTTTCTGCATATCCATTGTGTTCAGGTGTATGCGGAGGGGATGTAAGTTGGGTGATACCGAGAGAGGCGAGACGGGGAGCTAGTTTAGTGTATTCGCCACCCACTACAAGAAATCTTGTTTCAGGCGACTGTAATAAGGCGACAGATACTAGTAGTCGCCAATTTGGCGACTGAAAATAGACTCGGGCGACCGAAAATAGTCGCCAAATTGGCGACTGAAACAATACTGAAAATTAAAAAAAAAACACGGGCGACTGAAATCTGTCGCCAAATTGGCGACTGAACAAGCCTTTTAGCGACTGATTTCAGTCGCCAATTTGGCGACTACCCAAATTAGTCGCCAATTTGGGTAGTATTCCAGAAATCGCAAATCAGTCGAACAAACACAATCACTTTACCAATTTTTTTCAATCAACCGAACAAACCCCAATCCCTCTAAAAATCCGACACCACCACTACTCCACTCCGACCACCACAACTCCGACCACCACTCTGACACTAGCACGGCCGGATCTTTGTGCTCTCCTTCTTCTTGTGTTGCTTTGTTTGTTCTAATTGGTGAAGGTATATTTGTTCTAATTTAATTTCAATCCTTAAATTAATTTTGTTTGTTTGTTTAATTTGTGATTCCTACTAGTATTTAGTTGATTTTATATGTTTGTATAAACATTTGTGATAATTATTGATTTTTAGATGTTATATGTTTGGTGTAATTTGAATCCTTAGATTAATTGGGGGTTTTTGATAATGGTTAGTGATAGTGTTGTTAGTATTGTTTTTGTTAGTATTTGTAATTTTGATTAGTTTTAGTGTTGTTAGTATTGGGTTTTTGATAATGATGGTTAGTGTTAGTGTTGATAGTATTATTTTTGTTAGTATTTGTAATTTTGATTAGTGTTAGTGTTGTTAGTATTGAGTTTTGATAATGATGATAATGGTTAGTATTAGTTTTAGTATTGTTTTTGTTAGTATTTGTAATTTTGATTTGTGTTAGTGTTATATGTTAGTTAGTTAGTAATATTATCTTTTAATTTGTAATTGTTGTTGTGTGGGTTAATGTTTAGATTAAAATGAAGATATTGGAACGTACATGTATGTACGAAGAAAGACTTGATAAGAAAAGACGCCCTACCGCTAGATTTATAAAGGGGGTTGCCGAGTTTATTGAATTTGCTAAACAACAAGACGAGTATGATTTAGTAGTAAACAAACTTAGGTGTCCTTGTATTAAATGCAAAAACATGAAATATCTACATGACATTGAGGTTCAAGAACATCTTTATACAAACGGGTTTTGTCCATACTACTACAATTGGATTTCTCATTGAGAATCTTATTTTTCACTTCCCGAACAATCTCAAATCCCACAAAATGAGAACCCATATAGAGATATGGTAGTTGATGCCTTTGAGTCTAATATTTTCAATAATGATCACATACCAATGAATGAAGAAGAACCACACCCACAAGCAAAAGCCTTTTTTGATATGTTAAAGGCGAGTGAAAAACCATTATATGAAGGGAGCAAAATGTCATTGTTAGAAGCCGCCTCTAGGATAGTAACTTTGAAGTGTGAGTACAATTTGTCATTTAATTGTGTTGATGGCATTGCTTCTTTGATTGAGGATGTTATCCCCGGTAATAATGTCATGACCCGATCATTCTACAATACCAAAAAAGTAGTGAAAGATCTACAACTTCCGCTGTGACAACCCTCGCGAATGCGGAAATATAAAACAAACAAGCATGTGAATTATATTGCGGAAATAGGTAGTTTTTAAAAACTTTTATACATGCAAGTTAAATAAAACGAGGAGTGTCAAAATATTACAAATTAAGTACGGAATATAACAAAGAGACGGAGTCTCTTAAAAATGTTAGCAAAGAACAAGAGTTTAGCAAAACTAGCTAATATCGTCTAGAGGTGAAACTTCCAGGGACAACGCCCGCTAGCTCACACCCGAACCCCAAAACATCATATCCAAAAAGTCATCCAAGCAAGCAACCTGTTCATTCATAAAACCTGACCCACAGCCAGTGGGGAGTAACTCCGGGTTCTCCCAGCCATATCACCTTTAACGTACATATAAGGAAATACAAAAGTAAAGCATGCATATATAGATATACATGTGAGATACTATAAGAATAGATAGGCAATTCTATAGATAATGATAAGATCATGTGGAAATCAAATGCGTAACCATCATGTTATTCACAGACTCGGGGAAGACACTCTTAGGCAATCGAATACGCTCACTAGGGCTTGCATCTCACCGTTAGCGGTATAAGATTGATAAGATTGAGACTCGACAGACAAACCATCAAGTCATGCGCTGATCACTAATATCCAACTCGCTCAACGTCCACCTCGACTCAAAGTCAAGAACAGCAAACCTACTCACGTCAAGAAAAGTCAAACTCTAACTCGCCTTAAAAGGGATTTCATTGAATCTCAACAGACAATTCCAACTACGAACTCGGAAATTCTAAATTCGACTCGGAACTTAAAATTATAATTTAAAACTTAAAATTACTGAAAATATTTCGTAAAATATTTCTACTAGAAAAATAGGGTACATTTCCGGGTGTTACAATCACCCCACCTTTTTAAAAAGTTTCGTCCTCGAAACTTGAGAGTAGAAAAGAAAAGTTATAGGGACCAATTCGTTTTCTCCAAATTGGTATTCAAACCATTTTCAAGGAAATGTATTTCAAAAGCATGACATTTTCCAAAAAGGTATAGGAAAAGTTTTCGAAAGTAACTCTCTATTTCTGTGGAACGAAATTGTTCTTGTCGTGCACACAAGAACACCAGCATTCCAAAGTAAAGACAAGATTAAAATTAAATCATACGTTGATAAGTGCAGAACCAATCATTAGACGTCTCCAATAACAAGTTCTAGCATCCAACCAAACGCAAAATCCAGTATAAGAGCACCCTAAATCCATTTTCGAAAAATGAAAGTAGAAATTTCATTTCTAAAACTCTTTTAAAAGGATAAATGTGAAATCCATCGTGAAAATTTGAAAATTTTCTAAATTCGTACACTCAAGACAACCAAGCATTTCACACACATAAAAGTAATTTGAACATCAAACTCACAATCATGGTAATAAAAGATAAACACAACGAGTAAAAATAAACAAGAAGGCTTATCGAAACGAGTAATAGCGGAAAGAAGGACAATGTCCAAAGAATAACAAATTGAATAAGCGTCAATTTGAAAGGTAAAGGGAGAAATGAACGACAAAGCATTTGCTAAAAAGGGGAAGAAAGCCTAAGAACCAAACACTCCACTCAAATACTAAAATCATGACGGTCAACTTCTCGGGCATTTTTGCCAAACTCAAAACATAGCCACATCCTCCTAGGGCTTTAGCCATTTAACTTCACAAACATCGCTAATAACCTAGTCCTCAAGACAATAATGTAACGCATCTCGGTTACAGCTTAACCGCTTCCAATCCTTAGATCCTACAAAATTCTTGACAATCACCAGGTCAAACTACGAACCCAAATATTTAGTATCCAGCTAACATTAACTAAGGTCTATTGACAAGGGAAACTCCACAATTAATTAATCCACATGAATGATTCCTAAATATATTCAAACATCTTTAGTCCAATCAATTATTACACTCGAATCAACAAGCATAAATAACCATATCTAGGAAAGCATAATTACCACCAATCATAAGATGAATGGGCTCACCATTCCAATTCTCCGATTCGAATCACTTCTAGGCTTACTATCCTAATCCTAAAGGAATTTATCGTTTATAAAGCATAAAATCTCAAGAGAGATCAATTACAAATTCCAAGTCCTATATGGCCAAGCACATGGCGATGATACAACTATTCAAATCATCCAGCTCAACTATAAGTCAAGATGCATCGATCTTTACTTACGAAAATATTCCTCAAAGTCTGGTCATCAGTCTTAATTACCAAAGTAAAGTCTCTTTTAGAATCTAACATTTAGAGACATCTAATTCCCAAATGATCTCCAAGGCAACTATTATGATAATGAACAAAACTGAACTATCATTCCAATAAACTTGAACTTCGAATTAACACCACCATAATAAACTCGAAAAACTAAAGCCAGCAAGAGAGGATACATCATCACTATTGGAATTCTTCCTAGAGTTTAAGTCCTATTTCCCATGATCAAATACAACATGAAATTTGCTCAATCCAAAGACACATATTCTAGCTAAAGAATCCCAAAATGCCAAACAAACGAGACATCCAAACCACTACAGGAAAGGTGAAGCAGCAACGAGTTAGGGAACGATAAGGAATCTCAAAGAGAACACGAGAATAATCTGGCACGAGATTACAAGAGAGGAATGCTGAAAATAACGAGGTCATAAGAAAGAGACAAAGCAGATAGTGGCGTTATGAAGATATCTGAGTAAGAAAGAAAGTACGAGCTTGTAATTTCTTAAAGATCAATCTTGACAAAAACATTCAAGAATGGAAATGGAAAGGAATGATGGCACGAGTAAGGGTTTAAGATTTAATCCACAAAGTTTCTCCTTTCAAACTTAATGCGATAATAAAACCACTTACTTATTCCTTTACAAAGGCCTCTTACAAGGGACCATCATACCACGAGCAATCATCAAAGTAAGGTACACCTAGACTTGATAAATCGACTACAACCCAAATCATCCATCCTTTCATATCACACGGATTCCCAATTGCGGAATTGCAACTCAAGTATAATAACATTCCTTTAGCTCGAATATTCAACACAACCTCAAAGGTTTGT
>JAIUZE010022952.1:0-24249 GCA_022085475.1 Heliosperma pusillum
TTGACTAGCTAGCGAGCGAAGTTTTTACCTTGGACCTATATTCGGTTCTTAGATTGTATATTATTATACACTCTTTTATTTCAGTATTTATACGGGAGATATGTCTCCCGTTTCAGATACTTTTTATGTATAATATTATTTTCCTTTGTTATGAACCTTTTGTATTTATGACACCTTCGTTTATTTATTTAAATTATTTTTTTTCTTTCCGCAAATTTGAGGGTGTCACAGATTGCAATCTGCTAGTCAAGATCTTACTAATAGTTTTATAGAAAGTAGTACAGCAAGATATAGGCCTGAAATCCATGACTGTATTGAAAACCTTCTTTTTGGGAATAAGGGCAATGATAGTAGAATTAGCTTGTTTGCTTAATCTACCATTTTTTAAGTAAGCTGTGACAGCCTTACAAAAATCTGCCCCAGTAATGTGCCAAGTACTTTTAAAAAACTCTGATGAGAAACCATCAGGACCAGGAGATTTATCAGAACCAATACTGAAAAGAGCTTTCTTGATCTCATCATCCCCCACAGGTTTCACAAGAAAAGGAATATCTTCATTACTCAAGCAAGAGCTCTGCTGAACAAATTGAGTATCAATGGGCTCAATAGGAACAGAGGAGCCTAGAAGACCTTTATAATAATCAACAAAACCTGTAGCAACACTATCCGTTCCCTGCATATTATTCCCATTCTTGTCAAGGATTTGCCCAATAATCTGTTGCTGCTTTCTGTCATGTATTCTAGCAAAGAAGTATTTGGAGGAAGAGTCATTATAAGAAATATGCTTAATTTTAGCTTTTTGCTTAAGAATAGAACCCTCAATCTTCCTAAGCTTTGAATAGGATTGGAGAAGATCCCTTTCTTTTTCATAGAGAGAAAGGGAGTACTTATCTTTCTGAATTTGCTCCTGGCAAGCAGATAGATCAGCAAGACAATTATCAATTCTAACAGAAAGATTAGAGAAATCTCTCTTATGTAAGTCTTTAAGCTTAAGCTTAACATTTTTCAGTCTGGCAAAGAGCTTAAAAATAAGAGATCCCTTCACAGGAATCATCCAAGCCTCCTCAACCAAATTAAGATAATCAGGATGACTAACCCAGCAGTTAAGAAAGCTAAAACTATTCCTTCTATGATTATCCTCACAAACAGAAACCAGAATTGGTGAATGATCAGAAATGCCAGCAGGAAGAAACTGAACATAAGTAGCAGGGAATAAAGAGAACCAATTAGAATTAGCCAGAGCTCTATCCAGCTTAGCCCAAACAAGAGTATTAATATCCTGTTTATTAGTCCAAGTCATCTCACATCCAGAGGCATTGATATCATCCACTCCACATTGAAGCAGACAAGAATTAAAATCCTGAATATCTGCATAGTTAGGAGAGGAATGACTATCCTTCTCATTAACATCTCTGACCACATTAAAGTCACCAAGAAGAAGCCAAGCTTTACCAGCAATACCAAGATTAATAAGCTGATCCCAAAGAGCTAACCTGACTGCAGCACTATTACTAGCATAGACAACACTTAGCAGAAAGGAGGAACAAGTAGCATGATGAGTAACACTGCAATGGATAAGCTGATCAGTTATAATGATAGGAGTAATGGTAACACTTGCAGCATTCCAAATGACCCATATCCTACCATTATAATGAGAATCATAGTTGCACATCACCTGATAATTCCTAAACTTGTTATTGATGACACTAGTAGATTTCCCATATTTGATTCTTGTTTCCAACAAACCAAGAATATCCAATTTTTGAGACTTTAAAAACCTCTGAACTTCATCCTGCTTTAGAGGGTCATTACCCCCTCTAATATTCCAAGAAGCAATCCTCATTTAGAGTATATTAGGAGTATGGGGATCCCATGTACTGCAGTCCATAAGAACTTCAGTAAAATCTGGGCTAAGGGTGCACTCCTGTGATATCAAGTTATCCTCAGACTCTGTAAGAGAACCTCTCTTCAAGGCTATTTGAGTGTCTCCTATCAGGTCTTTCTTGCTGCATTCTAGATGCTTTACAGAAGAGCAATGCTGAACAGTGGATACCTGCTTAGCACCAGTCACTTCTGAACTACCACCTAGCAGACAAGTCATAGCAACAACAGAACTAGGATCATGAGATACAAGATCCTCCTCATTATCAATACTTTCTGGGTTATCTTCAGATAGATTAGAAAATCTATTAGAGGTGGGAAGTGATGGAGATGGGTTAGGCAACAAAACTCTCTTCAAGGCTATTTGAGATTGCTGCAACCCATCCAACTTGCAGCATTCTGAGTGCTTTACAGCTTGCTCAGGAATGGCATGACTTCCTACAGGAAGAACAGAACTTCTGCAAATGGAAGGCACATCCAAACCTGAAGCAACTGAGGTATCACCTAGCTTGCAAGGTAAATCCTGCTCAGTCCTCTTTTCAATAGAAGAAACCATCTTCTTATTCTTTTTACAGGAAGCAGTTTTATGTCCCATTTTACCACAATCAGAACAGTAGAATGGCAGCCATTCATATTCAATCCTCTGCACAGAAGGACCAAAAGGGGTTTGAATGTTCAAAGAAGTAGGAAGAGAAGAGGATATGTCAACCTCAATCATTACCCTTGCAAAAGATAATTTTTCTTTACAAGTGGTAGGCCTATCAGCAAACATAGGTCGACCAATTTTGCTAGACATCTTACTAAGGACAGCTGAAGACCACAAAAAAGGATCCAAATCAGGAAAAAGCACCCAAACAGGAATAATGGAGACCCTTTCCATAGCAGTAGAGAAGGAAGGAGTCCATTGCTTAAGAATTAATGAGAATGAACCCATTTACCAAGGACCTCCCTTTAGAACATTGTTCATATCTTCCTCAGAATTGAACCGAAAGCTAAACCATCCTTTTTTAAAGTATTGAACAACAGGTTTAGCAATGGCTCCCCATGATTTCGAGACAAAATCTTGAACAATCTTTAAAGAAGGCTTTGATCCAATTATATTACCCATAAGAGTGAATTTCCATAGATTGAGTTCATCCTGAAAATCCTCAATAGCAATATCAATTTCGTTACAATCTTTACTTTCAGCATGAAAGAAAAGATTCATGCCAATTTTAGCCTTTGGCTGAACAATGTCTGACCATTTCTGGGTTTTAGGCAAAAGTTCAGGAGGACTAGTAACAGGAATGACACCATTGATGACTACAGAAGGACCAACAGCAATTTCAGGAACAATTTCAGGAACCTTTACAGGAACAGTGACAATCACAGGAGAATCATCAATTGAAGAGACAATTTCAGAAGTTTCTTTCAGAACATGCACTGATTTTACTGAAGAAGGAGAATTATTTACCAATTGGGTCACTGATTTCAAAGAGTTCTTTAATGGAGTTTTAGACGAAGAAGCATCATTTAGAACATCCACAATAATGTCATTCAACGTAATAGAAGAAAAAGACGAGGAATGGGTTTTGGGCAAAGACGAAGAATTACCCACAAAATTAGTATCAATGGCATCCGAATTGACTGTAGAACCTATTGGAGTTTGATTCTTGGGAGGGCGACCTCTTCCTCGCGCCATTAGAGCTTCAGAAAGAGCTACAATGGTGAAGCAAAAACAGAGAAAAACGAATTAGAGAGAGAAAGTTCTTCTCTCTAACATTATTAGAGAGAGAGAAAAACGAACCTATCCGAATTTATTTTTATTTTCCCCATAATAAAAATATTTAATAAAAAATTATTTTATATTTTTTTTTCCATAATAAAAAAGGTTAATAAAAATTATTTAAAGAACTCCAACTTTATTTTATTTTTAATTTTTTCATATTAAAAATAGTTAATAAAAAAAATACTAAAAGAGCTCCAACTATATTCCAACTTTATTTTTATTTTATTTTTTTCCATAATAAAAATAGTTAATAAAAAATTATTTAAAGAGTTCCCACAAAGTTGGAGTCACTCACGTGCCTCGAAAAAAGACTTTTTTATATATATACTAGATTTAATGCCCGTGCGATGCACGAACCTATTTATAGTGCTCTATAGTGTATATATAATATAAGTAAATGATAAAGTGGTTGTGATGGACTGATAACGTCTTGATCAACTAATTTTAAAGTTTATCCCATTTATATTATGTTCTAGGTAATTTAGGGGAGGTGACATCGTTAGAGTCTCATACGTACTCGATCTGATGTTCCTAAAATATTGCTCCCATAAATATTTTAATATTTTCCAGTTCAAAAGTAGACAATCATACTGAGGAATACATGTGAACAATAACTTTACATCAATTGAAAAAGTAACTCTATATTTTATAAGTTGAACCATTTGTTAGTCACAAAATAATGATAAACAACGTTTGAAAATGGCAATTGAAGTAGAACTTTACTTTGACTCTATTTCCACTTCTCATAACACATGTATACTAGATTTCATGCCCGTGCGATGCACGGGTTTACGTTAATGTCATTTTCATAATTTTCCTATAACAATTAACTTAGAAAATAAACTTTTGAAGTCTTAAGACTATAATAAAATATACGCCGTAATTTTTAAGAAAATTATATTGGTATATTGATTCAACTTCTATTTTAAACATATTTTACCAACCTTGTCAGAACTCAAGTTATATTTGATGTATATTCTCACCCGAAAAATGATTCAAGATACCTAAGACTTAAGCTCTCTAAGACAATGCTTAAGAGACTCAAAAGATTTGTATATTCACCACACATACATTATTTTTCAAGGAGTGATATATAATATACTAAGAATTACACCAAGTATGTGCAAATAATATGAGTGTCTATACTGTAATAATAGCATTTTTTTTACCACGAATCTAATTATATTATTTTCATAATTAATATAAAAATTTTAGAGCTCTCTAAAACAATATTTGAGAGACTTAAACGATTTTGGGTTGAAATCTAAGTTCCAATGACGACTCCTATTTATAATCGCATGATCACCCAAACTTATGATATTTCTCTGATATGGGATAATTTCTCTATTTATACGTGTAGTATATTCACCACACTTACATTATTTTTCAACGTGGGACAAATAACATATTTAGTAGTACACCATTAAAATTATTATTTACGATACATTCTTAAATTATTATTTATGATACTTTTCTAAATTAATCTTGGTGATGTAAATTTCATTGAGGTGGAGATAATAGTACGAACTTTTAAAAGCTCTGTAAGATAATAAAGAGATTCAAAAAATTTTAGGTGAATATCTAAGTTTGAAGAATGACTCATTTTCACAATATTTTCTTTTGTGAAAAGAAATGTAAAAGTTTTTATGTAAAAATTATAATCATCACTTGAATATAATATAGGAAATGTATATTGCGATAAATAAACGATTTTTCAATTTTTTTTTTATGATAGTTTCGTAAATTAATTTTTGATAATGTAAGTTTCACTATTGTGGATACAAACTTTTAAGAATTCTCTAAAATAGTATTTAAGAGACTTAAAAGATTTTGGGTTGATATCCAAGTTCCAAACATGAGTCCTATTTATAATTATAGGATCACCACACCTTATGATAATTTTTCGATGTGGGACAATTATACTATTTATAAGTAGTATATTTACCACACTTGTATTATATTTCAATGTGGGACAAATAACTTATTACTTTGAAAAGAGGCTTTTTTCAAGGCACGTGAGTGACTCCAACTTTGTGAGAACTCTTTAAATAATTTTTTATTAACTATTTTTTTTATGGAATAAAATAAAATAAAAATAAAGTTGGAATATAGTTGGAACTCTTTAAGTATTTTTTTATTAACTATTTTTAATATGGAAAAAAATAAAATAAAATTGGAATTTTTTTAAAAAAAATTTATTAACTTTTTTTATTATGGAAAAAAAAAAAAATAATAATTTTTTATTAACTATTTTTATTATGGGGAAAATAAAAATAAATTAAATTAAAAAATAATAAATCTTTTTTTTTTATCTTCTAAGGAAAGACATAGGTTTAAATAAATTTTAATTAACTATTTTGATATTACTATTATTATTATTATTATTATTATTATTATTATTATTATTATTATTATTATTATTATTATTATTATTATTATTATTATTATTATTATTATTATTATTATTATTATTATTATTATTATTATTATTATTATTATTATTATTATTATTATTATTATCACTTTTTTTGGGAAAAAAAAATCAATATATCAATATCTATCTATATTATTAAAGGAAGCTTTTTTTGAGCGATTATAGAGTCTCCAACTTTTCGAAAACACTCCAGCATTCCAAATTATACAAACTACCCATACAAATATATTCATGTATTTCCATTGTAACACTTCAGCATTCCAAATTATACAAACTAGCAATATAAATATATTCATGTATTTCCATTGTACGCAAAATTAGCATATAAAAAATTGGATGTATCCTACAACCTATAAAATACGGAATGTGATATACAACTATTCCATATTTCCATGTTCTCACAAAAATGGTAATGCACTACAATACCTAATAATATAATTAAATCCGAAGATTATAAAATTCTACCATGAAAGTTAGATTGGATAAAATTAATGTAAAGAAACCTACACAAACACTATTACGTTAATATGTTTTTATATATATACATGTATTTTCATTCAAAAATTAATAATCACCACTTCACGTTATATTGTTTTTATTTATGTTTCTTACTTTTGTTGTGTTTATTTATTTGAATCTTGCGGTTTATATTGTGTTTAAATCTTATTGTAGCATTAGTCTACAAATACGTTGTTGTTTTTGCTTTGAATCATTAATGATTTTCTGACAAGTCTTATCTATTTTATGTGTAGGTTAACATATATTACTCTGTATGATTCTGATGAAGATACAACGTTCGATAAATTATTCGATAAGGTGGCTTTTGAATTTTAGCATAGAGTAGCATAAATGTTTCATTTTACCTAAATGGGTATATATAATTCTTCCTTGCCTCTATTATTTCGTCAATCATGTGTGTTAGCTGTTATTTTTCTTCTTATTTTTGTTTATCTAATTATGTAAAACTTGATTTTGTTTTGTAGGTACTATAGATTGACAAAGAACTCAATTTTACTTGATTAGCATGGCTTAAAGAATTCAATTCTACTTGATTTAGATGGCTTGCTGATTACTCGCAGTAAGATTTTTCAACTCACGTAATTCATAATACGTTATATTTATATGAAACCTCTTACAATGTATCCATGATTTTTTTTAGGTTTTGATAATTTTCCAATGTCTATTTAGATCATGTCTGCCATTAATCCCTTATGTGTAGGTTCCATTCGTAATACTTCGTATAATGACATTACTTATGAGAAAGGATACATTAATTAAGGATGACGGGAGATTTTGTGTTACAGACTTATTTGCCGTAGAATCTAGCCACAAGCCCACAGTACCACCACCTACATAAGTACATAACTACATTCACAGGTCCATGGTTGATTTCTTTACTTAACATTGATCGATCGAGATCTTAATGATTGATAAAAAATTGCAACAAACAGTATTAGCAATTGATTTTCATTGATTAGTATTTAAGATTATTTAAGCAATTAAACTAACTTTTAAGAAGTAATTACAAGTAAGAGTTAATTTGATTAGGTTTGAGGTTAAAAGGACATTAGAGAAAAAGTTAATGGCAAAGTATACGTGAAAGAGTAAATTCCGTACTTTATTAAATTTCCTTTTTTGAAAAGATTGTTAGCTTCAATAATTTAGGTTATTTATTTTGACATATTTTTTCCCTAATTTTTTGGACTTTGTTATTTAATAATCATTTTAAAAAATTTAAAACATCTTCCATTAAAAATATTGGTTGCAACTTCTGATAAGGAATGTTATATAATAATTCTACTAAACCCAACAAAACATATATTGTAAATCTACTACATCAAAATATTTGTATATAAATAAACTCTCAAATTATCTACGTCATTGTATGTGTGCTACTGGCAACATAATCAAATTGATGACTATCATAACAATATAAACGTATTCAAATTGATTTTTTATCAATATTTTAATGAATTGAACTTTTGTAAAATAGCAATCCTACTGTTATTAAAAACAAAACATTTCAAGCCATTTCCTTCACCCACGTCAGCATGCCAAGTTGTTTTTACAGTGGACCCCACGTATACCCCACCATTAAATACATGAATTATTTGCAAAATGCAGAACTTTAAATGGATTATTACTAATTTTTACTAATCATATATCCATATTTCTTTTACACAATTTTTATACAATTATGTTTTATACGACAAAATTTTATTTTAGATTCGATGTAATTCTCTCGGTTATATTTTAAATCTAATATCGATATGCTATAGAATTGATGATTGTTGAATTCGATAACCCACTATATGAAGTTATGTGGATAATACACTTACAGAAGTACAGTTTCACGATATCGTTATGTGGATAATACACTTACAGAAGTAGAGTTTCACGATATCTATAATAAATACACAAGGGAGTACAATTTTTACAAAGGTTTACCATTATATTTACAAAATTACACTAACTTATACAGAAAATAAATTTAACAAAATCGAAAAAGAGACGTAAAGAGAAAAAATTAAATAAACCATCACAAAAAAGTGGTTGACACGTAATAGCGCGATTGACACGTAATAACACGAATGAAAAAAAGGCATAATAATTATTAAATAAAGTCTCTCAAATTTATGAAGTGCAAATATCATTGAGACGTGGCTTGGAAAAGTAAATAAGGCAACGTAAATAATTTTATTTAAATTTTTGTATATTGACACAAATTCAAAAGTAACCTATATTCAACTACTCTTTTCGCCCAGGTCATTTATTTACCTTTAGTTTTAACACAGAGACGTAAAAAAGAGAAAGAGATCCGTCATTGGTAGATAAATGGATAAAAAATTACGTTTTCTCAAGAACTAACACTTATAAATACTTAATTGAAATATAATTTAGTAAACAAAAATCTTAATATCACGGGATATAAAACTTACATAATATAAATTTTTTTTAATTTTTTTTTGAAGTTAACAGTGTTTATAAAAACATACCCATACACTGACAGCTATTATAAAATCATACCCGTGCAATTTTGCACGGGGTTAAAACTAGTATAATATAGTAGGATAGAAATGAATCATAGATGAGAATGAGTATAATGAGACAAATTTTAGAACCAGAAGTCGAACTTCAAAAAACCAACTAATTACTAATTTCTACAAAATCCATGCACGTACATTATTGCTATATTTAACAATTAATAAGCATGGTATGAAGTATTTTGCTAAGAAGGACTCCAACTTTTACGGTATTCTAAACTTTTAAGAAAGGAAAATGAGATGGCGACACCAGGTGTTACTCAAGTTAAGCGACACCCGGGTAATATTGTAATTTACATAGGTATTTCGCTTTCCCTCCATCAAATTTGAATTTTAAACTAATTCGTTCTAAAGGGTAAATTAGGAAATTAACATTAATGAATTAATTTAACAATAATGATAATAATCTACCAAACACCAAAGATTATTAACATTAATTGATTAATTTAACCATAATGATAACATTAATTGATTAAAATCCTAAAACAAGTACCAAACACCAAAAATTCTATGGGATTTTGTCAACAACATTGATTTTGGTGGACACATTTTTTACTCTTTAGATGATGCCAAGAGCAACACATAATTTTCTTGGTGTCAGACTGTCAGTGGTATTGGAGTATAACCTAGAATAGTTAATGTATATAATCGCAAGATCAAGCTTTCTTAATGCATTTTTTTGTTGTTTTTTTTGACGATAAAATTCTCTCTTTTTTTCTGTTTTTTTTAATTGTTAAACGTATGATGAAGATGAAGATCTAGATGAAAGGTGTTTGTTACTGTTATTTTTTTAATTGCTAAATGTATGATGAAGATGAAGATCTAGATGAAAGGTGTTTGCTATGAGTTAAAATTGTATAATGATATATGTACTTTATTTTAAATTAATAATTATTATATTTTATTTTATTAATATTATAGATTGTGAATTACGATTTTATGCCAACGATATTGGCGCAAAATGAAAATCACTTTTCACTTTTTAATATTTGTCTATTTTTTAATAGGGTGTTACCGAAACTCGATAACACCGGGTGTCGCCCTAGCACTTCCCAATAATACTTCCTCCAATTTTCTAAGATCTCCACATTTCCTAAAACTACAAATTCACAAAGATCTTCCACTTTCTTTATTTGTCTATCATTTGTGGTTATAATAACTTGTGACCTCACATTCTCTCTCTTACTTTTATTTACATCTACATATTACCCTACCACTAAATATTTTTTCAAACCAATTGTGCATGATCATAAGGAATAGGAGGGAGTATCTTTTAAAAGATTGTCTCTCAATAAATTTAGGGGAAACTAATTACAAATTGATGAAAAAATGGTAAATAAACTATGTATGACTCTATGAGATAAACTTTTCCAATCATACATTGAACTTTGCTAGGATCGTATGAAACTGATATGTATATAACAATTAGTTATTCTATTGTCACAAGTTAGTTGAGTTAATAGTTAGCATATAAATAGACCATTAACCCGATCAGAAATGTTATAATATAATATTAAAATATATGTGAGAGTAACACTCCTTGGATTGTATAAGATACTTATATCGGGAAGTATACTGTGAGTGTGAGATAAATCTACTTTTATTTAATAGATTGTATGTAAGCTCCAAAAGGTTAAATAATTATTGTACATTATTTAGAGGTCATTTAATATCTACTGTAGATAGATTTTTGCAATCAATATATGAGTTCATTTTACAACATTTTCTATTTTTTTAATTATTGTTTTTTAAGCATAGTATACAACCATGCACAAACTATAAAACTAACTACTAATATACTCCCTCCGTCCCGGTCATTTGTTTACCATTTTCATTTTGTGTCTAATTCATTATTTTATCTTCTTACTTTATTAGGATGGTAGTTTATGAGTAATTTGATCATCCAATGTGACTATTGTCCACTTGCCATCCACCAAGTACAACCACAAATGATCCTCTACCATTTCCTTAATAATTATGTCAAAACCAAA
Organism: Heliosperma pusillum; assembly: GCA_022085475.1. Classification (NCBI taxonomy): domain Eukaryota; kingdom Viridiplantae; phylum Streptophyta; class Magnoliopsida; order Caryophyllales; family Caryophyllaceae; genus Heliosperma; species Heliosperma pusillum. The sequence continues at coordinate 11,119 of JAIUZE010022952.1, forward strand.
GGTAAACAAATGACCGGGACGGAGGGAGTAATATATAATTATTTAAATTTTGTCAACAAAGCTTAATTCTTAAGTAACCTGGGTCATTTTTTTTGTCAATGTATAAATCAAAACATAAATAAACCTATTAAATGATATGAACTAGAGTGTCAAGCTAATATTTTTCTGGTCATAATATGGATAAAACATAACTTGAGTCATTGCAAGGTTGGTAAAATATAGTTAAATTAGAAGTTGAATCAATTTATCAATATTTTTCGAAGGAATCATAAGAGATGATAGTAAGGAGATGGGTGCTCGTGAAGGCTCTGTATTCCACTTATTTGGGTCGCAAGGTAAATTGAGTAAGAAGGTTAAGCAAGAGTGAAAGGAGACTGATTAATTTTTATTAAATAAAAGAATATCATTCAAAAAAAAGTCGAATTCATAAAATTTAACCACTTGTGATAAAATTTGATTATATTATTAGGAAGGATATAAAATAATTAATTAATTGAAAATTTAATTCATGTTAATATTATATTGTTAAAAGTTAATAAGTTAAGGCTTAAACTTCATACGTAATTAAAAGTTACTTCGAAATAAGTTAAAAGGTCAAACTATATAAGTTAATTGTTATAATTTGTTTTTAAAAAATGATATTATTTTAGACCCGTGCATTGCACGGGCATGAAATCTAGTAATATTAATAAATTTACACAAATTCTTATTTCAGACGGACTATTTCCGTCATGAAAATAAGACGGGGTTATGTTACCACTTTTTAATAAAATGTAACCACATCTTATATCAACTTATTTTTAATAGTGGTTACATTTAACTGTAAAGTGGTTACAAAATTCCGTCTTATTGCTTCAGACCAAAATGGTTCGTCTGAAGCAAGACCAACTGATAAATTTATTATTCAGCTTATATTCTAATTATATTTTACCAACCTTGCAATGATTCAAACTATATATGATGTATATTATGCCCAAAAAAAGTATTAACATGACCCTCCCATACCTAAGAATTGAGCTTTAAATTACTATATTATTACTCGTGTCTTGCCCTGCACGGGTAGTAAAATTTGCACACTTCCAATTGGGGCGAAATATAATAATTAAAAAGAAAAAAAAAAGATAATTAACTAAAATATCTTTAAATTAGGTAACATAACCATACAAAATGTAGTAATTGATACGACATAAAATCTACAATTTCGATATATTAGAGTTACAAAGTTAGAATATGGTATAATATCTATCAAAAGTTGAGGTATAATTGTAATACCAATATAATTGCTGATATTTAATAGTACTACTAATAAATTCATAGTACTCATATATTTTATAGTTTGTGTATAGTTGTATACATTGCTAAAAACAATAATTTAAGAGAGAGAGAGAAAGAAAGAGAGGGAGAATGCAACGCAGGTATGGACTAGTCAAAGCTACATAGGTTGATAATGCCATCATAATTCACGAGTGGTTTATACTCTTTTTGCAATGTTTGTCCATGACATAACATCAAAATTAGATCAAAATCCAGATGAATAGAGATCACATTTGGAAATTTTTGGAATTACGGCTGTATCTTTGTACAATTGACCTATTTTTATCAAAATAAAGTATAGTCTTACACTAAATTCTGTCATACTAAATTACATCAAGGCGTAATTCTCTACCTTACTTTATTTGCAAGCTCTGAGGTTATGAACTATGATGATTAATTGGAGGCAGTTAGTCTCCCTTAAAACGATTTTAACTTAAAGCGAGTAAAATGTTACCATTTTATAATAGAAAGAGATCATCTAGTGATAAAAGGTTGAAACTAAAATTGACTTCCTAACAATAAACTAATGGGAACTTTTACAGGTAATGTTCACATTTTATTGTAATATGGTTACATTCTATCCGTCCTAATTTCAGCGGATCCTGCGAATCAATTCTTTTAAAGGTCTTACATCATGTTCCTCGGTGAAAGAATTATATGATTGAAAATTCTATCTACATTTCTCTAAAAATATTAATTTAGCTTACCTATTTTATATTTATTTTATTTGAATGTTATATTTATTTTATTTAAGTGTTTTAGAAAAACTTGGAAACTACCACGTGTTTTAAAATATTGCTATTAATAAGGTAATATTGCCAACGTTTCTCTTCAAGTGGAACGGAAGGAGGATTAACCTATAAACATCATACGGAATAGTCTATTACACAATTATAGGGATTAGACTGTTACATGTTCTTAAGTATACATGCTATAATAATTCCACAAAACTTAGAACACATAAAGTAATTATCAACATTATCTCTTACTAAAGCAAATTCCTCCTCCTTAATTCCAAACCACCCTGATTTGGATTTTTGCCATACCCAAAATATGAACATCAAACCACAAACAGATTTTGCACGCAAATCAAACAATACCCAAAAAGGTTGTTAGTTTTGAGTAACAAATTCAGTAATTATTATCTAAGAAGGTTTCACACTCTCAGACTATTACAATTATGTAAAAAGAAAATCTATCCTTTCGCATAAAATGAATAGTATACTTACAGAAATAAACCGTCTCACCGTATGAGACTATCTTGCTTTACACAAATTCTTGTTTCAAACGGGTTGACCCATTTTATTACTTCAGACGGGTCTTAGAAAAAAAATTTGACTTGCGTAAGAAAGCCAAAAAAAAGTTATATTTGTGATAAATATTATTATTGTACAAAAATATATCACAATGAATACATAATAACGTAAAAAAAGGAACTACAAAAGTGACAAAAATACAAATATGATACATACCACAAAACATGATATAAATTCTCTTTTATAGAGATTGCATTCTACACAAATCCTATTTTATTTGGACTCTGTAATACATTACAAGTATATAGACATTGCATTCTAATACAATTATAATAAACTACTGGACTATTGGAAGTCTATCCCTTATGATCTTTACATATTTGGTCTCCTAGTCATCTTCTTTCATCTAACGATATGCAAGGGAAACCATTATTTTATTTATGTGCATAATAATAGACGTATATAATTTCGGATATATATTACTTTATTGATCATTTTTTTAGATATAATTTGGTACTTAGGTATTTCCCGAAAGTTGGAGACTCTAATATCGCTCGAAATTAATAGAATATTATAGAATTTTTAACATAATTAGGGCTCAAACACCAACTATTCAACAAAATATGGCAGGTTTGAAACTATTTAACAAAAATGGGTCCACGTCATCAATTTTCGCGAGAAAAAGATTTCAACACCTTCTCGCTATATGGGACACAAAAACACCAACAAATCACTCAAAACAAAATTAAAACATGATATTATTCGTCAAAATTTCTCCCTTTTTATCAAAATTAAGCCATTGACACAAAAACAATTAATGAAAGAAAGGAGCTTACGCCTAAACCGTCGATGATAACTTACACCATTTAGCGCACCGTTGCCAATTTACACCAACCCAAGAGAGTAAGAAAGGCACATCAACATCAAGGGAAAGAAATATAGCGAGAAGATGGAGGATGCCAAAATGACACACATGCAGAATAAATGGGCAAATTTGCTAATTTTTGGTTCCTTCATCTTCTGGGACAGCGAGAAGATGTTGAAATCTCTTTCTCGCTGTCTGGGACAACGAGAAGGTGTTGAAATCTCTTTCTCGCTGTCCTGGACGCCGCGAAGGTACAAGAACGCAAATAGCATCAAATCTGCTCCATTTTGTCCTTATTTCTCTTTACCTTCTCGCTATCCCAGACAGTGAGATAGTTAATTTTTTTTTAAAAAAAATACTAAAACACGGAAATTGATGACGTGGACCCATTTTTGGTAAATAGTTTCAAACCCACATAATTTTGTTAAATAGTTAGTGTTTGATCCCTAGTTAAGCAAAAAATTCTACTCTTATAGGGCTCCGTGTTTATTATCCAGGTAACAAAAAATTCTACTATTATACCCCCTAAAAAATAGTTATGTAATATTTTTAGCTGGATAAAGAGGGGAGGTTGTTAAGCTATAATAAAAACAATTTGCATATGGAATCGTCTTCTTATAGGGCTCCGTGTTTATTATCCAGGTAACCAACATATAATCTATTCTTTCATCCCAATATATAATTGTATATCTCTAATCAAGTGTACTAACTTTTTGTAAAGAGAAAAAAAGGGTAAGTAAATCATTACAATTGTTGTATATTTGTAATATAAGTTAGAAAATTTGAACTTTTTGAATTGATATATATATCACATATTGAAATTTTTACGATTGAAACTATATTTTTGAAGTGAATATCTTTGAACATTTTTAGCTTCCATATCCAACACAATTGATACTCTTGATATCACCGTACTCCAATTAATTTTGTGCCAACAACAATATCCAGCCTTAATCCAATTAATTTTGTACCAAAATAAGAAATTGTTTCTATTGTTTTTATAAATGAAGTCTAAAATAGTTAAACATGATATGAAATCTAGAAAGAACTTTTTTCCAAATTTGTACGCCCAAACTCACAAACAAACCACATTACATATTTACATGCACATGAACGTACTATTCTGATGTGTACGCTAACTAAGAAAGGAAAAAAAACATACCCATGCTAGTGTGCTACTACTTACAACGTCGTCCAACGTTCTAATAGAGAGAACAATATTACTGATCTGTATAGCAACACTATGATCTAGATGGTGTTAAATTACTTACTCCATAGCAAGGTATACTTTAGATACCAACTGTAATGTGTCATGTGTGTCATTGTATGTGTGTCATAGTTTTTAATAAGATCAATGCAATGCACAACCCTTCTTCTACCCATAAGGAAAAAAAAAGAACAAACTTGCAGTTACATCTTTCTCTTCTACCATCCCAAATCATGAGGTTAGACGATCAAAATTACAAAACGCTAAGTAATAAATTCAAAAAGCTACCTCGAAATAACACGCGACATATACTCGGAGCGAGTCTTGTAAATATGATGACTCCAACCTACTTTAGTACAATTTATCTCAATGCTTGCAAAACGCCTTCTCCATCTGCATGCAATAATCTTAGAGAAAAAGTTGACCAGCGTAAGAAAGCCAAAAAAAGTTATATTTGTGATAAATATTATTATTGAACAAAAATATATCACAATGAATACATAATAACGTAAAAAAGGAACTACAAAAGTGACCAAAATACAAATATGATACATACCACAAAACATGAAATAAATTCTCTTTTATAGAGATTGCATTCTACACAAATCCTATTTTATTTGGACTCTGTAATACAATACAGTTATATATACATTGCATTCTAATACAATTATAATAAACTACTGGACTACTGGAAGTCTATCCCTTATGATCTTTACATATTTGGTCTCCTAGTCATCTTCTTTCATCTCACGATATGCAAGGGAAACCATTATTTTATTTGTGTGAATAATAATAGACTTATATAATTTCGGACATATATTACTTTATTGATAATTTTTTTATATATAATTTGGTACTTAGGTATTTCCCGAAAGTTGGAGACTCTAATATCGCTCGAAAAAAGTTTCCTTTAATAATATAGATAGATATATATATATATATATATATATATATATTGACTAACTAGCTAATTTATGGGTATTAGACTAGTTAATTTAGACCACTAATTACCACCATTAAGGATTAACATAAATAAAGCCATAAACTAAATAGAGTCTTAATTTACTACACCCATTTTATTTGGTAAAATGCTAAGAGAAAAGCACAATGAAAATGTCACACCAAAGCTGCTATATGGACTCGACCCATTCCACCATACAAACGCAACAAGCCAACGATCCAAAATAAGTACCTCCTCCCACGTCCGTGCTAGACAACGAGTTTTGATCATCGATGACCGCATCTCTATGAAACACTACTTTAAAATAAAATTGTAAAATACAACTTTTAAATTTCTTTTTGCAAAACACCACTTTTTGACCGGATTCTGTAAACTTAAATCATTTTCGGTCACTTAAGTGCTTTAATTTGACTTTTCTCTTTCTTTATTTTCATCCAATTAACAAAAAAACAGTTGATGCACTCCCAACGAACTACTACTTGCAACAAACAACCACCACAAAAAACATAACCACGACCTACCTTGAACTCTCTTCTACCTACATACCAAATTTCAAACCAAACAAAATTTCATAGCCCCATTAAAAGATCCATGAAAAGCCCCCTGACCACCCATTGTAAATCCAAACTTACAACAACCCTCTCTGACGAACCTTAGTTTACACACAAATCAATCCCACATAATGTCACCTTTGATCACCATGTTGACAACCCTTGGAAAGCATGTACTCCAACTTTTTCAACGAGTCTAAAACACCTCAAACTGACCTCGTTTGTTATCTCAAACATCGACTGAAATTCACCCTTGGGAAAAGTCTGTATTTCCTTGAATGTTGTATTTAATCTTCGTTAAACTCCGGCCAAAATATTGTGTTTGACTTAAAAAGTTTAAAGGTTGTGTTTTACAAACTTTTTTTTTTAAAAGTAGTGTTTCACTAAGAACATTTTTAAAGGTTATATTTGACAAAAAAAAACTGTTCATTTAAGACAAAATAACTCCAATTACAATTTGAAAAATTATGCAGTCCTACGAAAGACCGTTCTTCTTAAACCTAAATAATAGAGCTAGAAACAATGACACGACACGAAAACACGACACGAACCCGACACAAAATTAACGGGTTTGGGTTGAGGTTTATTGACTCATTTATGCAAGTGGGTCGACACAAACACGACACGAGATTTAATTTGGTCGGGTTTGGGTTGAGCTCTCAAAACACGAACCCGACACGAATGACCCATTTACTAAAATAATCTTAATTTTTATTGATTTTCCATCAAATAAATGTATTTATACTTTCCATATATTGACATGACACGAAACACGACACGAATCCGACACGAAATTAACGGGTTAGGGTTGAGGCGTGATGACCCATTTATATAAGTGGGTTGACACGAACACGACACAAAATTTAATTGGGTCTGGTTTGGTTGAGGGTTCATGACCCGTTTGGCACACGAACACGAACCCGACACGACACGACCTGTTTGCCAGGTCTACTAAATAACATCAAAATAGAATAGTTAAAAAGCTTAGATGTAACACATAAGGGCCAAGGGGAAACCACGTGGGGTCCTAGGGGGTCACGTGTCACCCCATTCCCAATTTTTTTTTCAATGTTGAGTTGTTATTTGGTCTGTTTTAGAATAGATAAGTACCAATTTAAAAAACATTCTTAAGTTTTGTTTATTTCGTTTTTATATTTCCGCTGCACTCTGAATCCACTGTTGATTCCACTGTGACTTCTGCTTGTTGAATCGTTGTGGTATACTTCTAACTTTCTAGTTCTAAGTATCAAATTGTCTAAGTGACCAAAGAATTTAAGAGAAGCTTTTTATTAAGTTTAATTTTTAAATAGACATCTAATTCACCCCCTCCGCTTCTCAGGTGTTCTTGCCCTTGACTCTTCACGGGTTGCCCATCGATTGTCTAAGGTGGTTCGTTGCTTAGTCTTCCATTCCGGTTCTGATTTTCCATGGTTGCTATATTTGGTGGAAAGATATCGTAAGCACAAGTATAGAATCGCAAAAATGGAGCTTATGCTATTTATGGATTATTAAAACTCAAAACCCAATTTTCATCATGGAAGTCAATACATGGTGCCTGAAATTCTATTTTCTGCAAAATCGATCAGCAAGTATTTGACATGAGCTCTGATAACATGTTAAAATTTTTATCTGATCTGGGCCGCACCCGTACTAAGGAAAAATGGTTCACTTTATAAACTCAATGGGGTCCCACTCTAAAACCAATTAGCAATAGAGGGAGTCGCCTCTTGCCTTATAAAGTGGTAACTCCCCCTCTTTTATCAATGTGGGACAAACTCACAGGTGGGACTATTAGGTTTCTTAACTTGCTCGAGTTTTTGTACAACTGTAAAGTGGAGCCTGTTGTGTCGTTGATCAGAATGCTACATCACTGTAATGCCGAATTCGTTCAAGTGGTGACGGAAGCTATCACCATTGTTTGGTTCGTTAAGCTAAAGAATTTTCTCATAGAAACAAAATGTTTCACGTCTTAAGTTAAAAGAGCATGACCGGAATTTTCTCGGGTTATAAGTTAATTAAGTAACTTTTGGTTCGTATGTTGTTCTAGTAGTTCGATACTTCTTACTTCTTTGCATAGTCACAAAAATTCATAACTTCCTTGAATAGATCAATGAACAAATTAATAAGCTAAGAAAATCCTAAACTATATGTTATGATCATGTCTTGGTCAACAATAATAATAGAAGTGTTGATGCGGGAGCATTAGAAGACAATGAAAATGAAGTCTTAATCACTCGAAATGTATCTCACATTTCCAAAGGTTTCAAAATGGGATCAAGCTTAGTAAATATGATAACATGGAAGAGTGAAGATGGCTTGGAGTTTGAACACGGATAAAGCACAAGTGGACACGGATTCCAAGGTGGCAAAACCGTGTAGTGTAACACGGTTTCCAAGGGTGGCCAAAACCGTGTGATAGCTGCCATATTTTCATAGTTTCTGGTTTTTTTTAATTTAATAAAGTAGTGTGATAATCTTATTTAATAATAAGGTAGTATTCAAACTTTCCTAATTTCTATCTAGTTAGTTTAAGGTAAGTAGTAGTAGTATAAATACCAAGCTATGTATTCATAATTATTCATACAATTTGAGAGCTTAATACAAGATTACTTGTGTGTTCTTCATAGCTTGCGAGTTATAAAGATCAAATTAATTCGTTCTTGCGAGAGTGAGTTAATCCATATTCTTCCTTGCGAGGTTGAGTATTATTCGTGGCTAAATCGAGTTCCTTGCGAGGGAGGAGAGTTAGAGCACGTCATATCCTTTATATTTTCGTTCATATACATATAAAAACCACAAAAACACGTTAATTTCCGCTGCAACTTTATTAAAAACAAACGAACAGTTTCCCGAACTGTTTGAACCAAAAAAAAACGAGTGTGTTTTACATCAATTTGGCACCAGAGCTAGTTTTAAATATACTTCTTAGTATATTTGTCTTGGGAGTTCTACAATCATGAGTAATGGAGAGGAAGATCCAAAAACTTGGCAAGAAGGCCATCATGTGCTAAGGGGCGATATATCTAAACTGACCTACGTGATTAGAAACCTAGCTATCAAGCTAGACAAGAAGAAAGAAGACGTGGACAGAAATAGTGATGTTGAAGTTGAAGAAACACAATCAAGAAACAAAACAAGAGACAAGGATGATGATGATCGTGGATTGAAACTTGATATTCCAGAATTCAACGGTAACATGGACCCGGAAAAGTTTATGGATTGGTTGCGACAAACCGAACGTATTTTCGAATATAAAGACTACGATGACAAGAAGCAATTCAAGATAGCCACTCTTAAACTTACCAAGTATGCTTCCTTATGGTATGAAAACTTAAAGAAGCAAAGAAAGAAGGCTGGAAAACCTAAGATTGAGTCTTGGGAAAAATTGAAGAAGCACTTAAAGAAGCGATTCATGCCAAGAGATTACAAACAAGAGAACTACTTAAAGCTACAATCTTTATCACAAGAAAGTCTATCCGTGACTGATTATATCAACGAATTTGAGAGGATGTCGATTCTTTGTGATCTTGATGAGAAAGAAGAACTTAGGGTGGCGAGATTCATCAAAGGCTTAACACCTACACTCGCAACAAGGGTTGAAATCCAGAATTATGAAGGATTTGATGATGTATGTCGTTTGGCCATCAAATTCGAGAAACATGATAAGGCAAGGAGGTCTTATGCCTATTCAAAAGGAGCAAGTTCAAGTGCTAGTTTTAGCGCTTATTCTAAACCACCACAAAGCAAGCCTAAGGAGATACAAAGAGAAGAAGTAAAACCAGCAACAAAAAGCGGGGCCGTGGAGAACAAGGGGAGCTCATTGAGGCGTTGTTTCAAATGCCAAGGCTATGGACACATAGCTAATGAATGCCCACAAAAACGCGCCCTAACAATCGAAGAATTATGTGATCTCCTTCCAACCTTTGTGCTACCTAGCCGTGAAAAGGAAGAGACTACAAGTGACGATGAGGAAGAAGAAGTTCATGTGGTTGACCCTTATAGTGATGAGGAAAGAGAAGCATTGGTGATTCGCAATTTACATACCGAGGCTACTAGGGTTGGAGATGAACAAAGAGAGCAAATATTTCACACTCGATGTAAGGTACAAAATCAACTTTGCAATCTTATTATCGATAGTGGATCTTGTACCAATGTCGTATCAAGGGAGTTGGTTGATAATCTGAAATTGTCAAGTAGAAATCACCCTAAACCGTATAAGTTACATTGGCTTGATGGTAACAATGGAATTCAAGTTAAGAAACAAGCATTGGTTTCCTTAAAATTGGGACCGTATGAGGATGAGGTATGGTGTGATGTGATACCCATGACTGCTTGTCATATACTCTTGGGACGACCATGGCAATTCGATCGAAAGGTTGAACATGAAGGAAGGAGTAATGTCTACATTGTGCATAAAGGAAAAGCAAAGTATCATCTTAATCCTTTATCATCAAAAAAGAAGAGACCTAATGCTAAAGGGAGTTTGTTCTTAGAAGCAAAGGAGGTCGAGGATGTGTTAGCTAAAGGAGAACAAGCCTACGTACTATTAGTACGTGATGTAACAAGCGAGTATAGCAACAACACAGCGATCCAGGATTTGTTGATTGAGTTTGGTGATGTATTTCCCGAAGAACTACCGAATGGGTTACCACCAAAGCGAGGCATTGAACATCAAATTGACTTAATTCCAGGAGCTTCGTTACCTAATAAACCCGCTTATAGATGCAATCCCGAAGAAGCAAAGGAGTTGCAAAGGCAAGTGCAGGAGCTAATTGATAGAGGTTATGTGCAAGAAAGTTTGAGTCCATGTGCCGTACCAGCCCTATTGGTACCAAAGAAAGATGGGACTTGGCGAATGTGTATTGATAGTAGGGCGGTGAATAATATCACTATCAAATACCGCTTTCCTATGCCTAGGCTCGATGATATGTTAGATGAGCTTAGTGGGTCATGTGTGTTCTCGAAACTTGATTTACGAAGTGGTTATCATCAAATGAGAATTCGAGAAGGAGATGAATGGAAGACCGCTTTCAAAACGAAGCAAGGGCTGTACGAATGGCTTGTAATGCCTTTCGGCCTATGTAATGCACCTAGTTCGTTTATGAGGCTTATGAATGAAGTGTTGAGGCCGTTCCTTAACAAATTTGTGGTCGTTTATCTCGATGATATCCTAATCTATAGCAAGAATGAGGAGGAGCACAAGCAACACCTTCGAGTTGTGTTCGAAATGTTGAGAAAACAACAGTTATTTGGAAAGCTTGAGAAGTGCACATTCATGGTTCCTAGTGTGATATTCCTTGGTTACATTGTGGGAAAAGATGGAGTGAGCATGGATCCGTCAAAGATAGAAGCTATACAAGCATGGCCTATTCCTAAATCTACTACGGAGGTTCGAAGTTTTCATGGCCTAGCTTCATTTTATAGACGTTTTATTCAAAATTTTAGCTCCATCATGGCTCCTATCACGGAGTTGACCAAGAAAGGCGAATTTGTGTGGACAACAAGTGCACAAAAGGCATTTGAAGAGGTTAAGGGGAAGTTATGTTCCGGACCTGTTTTGGCATTGCCAAATTTTGATAATTTGTTCGAAGTCGAGTGTGATGCAAGCGGGGTTGGTATTGGTGTCGTGTTAGTGCAAGAGAAGCGTCCCATTGCATATTTCAGTGAGAAATTGGGTGGTGCACGATTGAACTACTCGACTTATGATAAGGAGTTTTATGCAATAGTGCGGGCATTGGATCATTGGAGTCATTATTTGCGTCCTAAACCATTCGTATTGCATTCGGATCATGAAGCTTTGAAGCATATCCATGGGCAGCAAAAATTGAATCCAAGACATGCTAAATGGGTAGAATTTTTCCAATCTTTTACTTTTTCATCAAAGTATAAGACGGGAAGTTCGAATGTAGTAGCTGATGCGCTTTCAAGAAGACATGTGTTGTTAGTTGAGCTTGATGCGAGGTTGCTCGGATTTGAACATATCAAGGACCTGTACAAAGAGGATCCAAGCTTTGCTAAGGAGCTTATTGAACCTACAGGATCTTTTACAGTTCAAGATGGGTACTTGTTCAAGGGAAATCGCTTGTGCATTCCTAAGGGATCAATTCAGGAGCTACTAATTAGAGAAGCGCATGGAGGAGCTATTGCTGGACATTTGGTGTCAACAAAACTTACGACATTGTAAGTGAGCACTTTTATTGGCCTAAGATGATCAACGATGTGCAAAACATTGTAGCTAAGTGCGTGATTTGTCAAAAGGCAAAGAGTTCCTTCACCAAGGGATTATATACACCCTTACCAGTCCCTACGCAGCCATGGAACGAGGTAAGTATGGATTTCATACTTGGTTTACCTAGGACTCAACGTGGGAAGGATTCAATTATGGTTGTTGTAGATCGATTTTCGTAGATGGCTCATTTCATTCCGTGTCACAAAACGGATGATGCCACAAACATTGCTGATTTGTATTACACAGAAGTGGTTCGCCTACATGGGATTCCACTTACAATAGTATCAGATCGAGATGTCAAGTTCTTAAGTTACTTTTGGAAGACATTGTGGAGATTGGTTGGGACGAAGTTGTTGTTTAGCACTTCCCATCATCCACAAACAGATGGACAAACCGAAGTGACTAATCGAACACTTGGAAGCTTGTTAAGAGGATTAGTGAGCAAGAGCACCAAGGATTGGGATGTTAAACTAGCCCATGCCGAGTTTGCTTACAATCGAACTCCATCGATTACGACGGGGCGAGCACCATTTGAGATTGTATATGGGGTGAATCCGTATTTGCCTATTGATTTGGTTCCCATACCAAAGAAAGATATTATGAGCTTTGAGGCTAAAGAGAGGCAAGCTATTTTTCTCCGAACTTGTGAGCAAGTAAGAGCCCAAATTGAGAAGGCTAATGCTAGATATAAGGAGAAAGCGAACAAGAATCGAAGACAGCCCGTGTTTCAAGTTGGCGATCTTGTTTG
>JAIUZE010022953.1:0-10285 GCA_022085475.1 Heliosperma pusillum
TACTGATTTTCACTAAAGTGAACCTATTAAAAACGTATTCTCATCTTTTATTTATTTAAATTACTTGTTTATCTTTCCGCAAATTCGAGGGTGTCACATGGGTCCTTCATGACCCGACCCGTATGGGTCAGACCCAATTTTTTGAAAAATCTTCTGAATTATTGATATGTTTTGCTTTAATCACATTAACGTATTTTACTTGAATCTTGTTGACTACTCTTACTCCACCAGAATGTGTCTACTTTGAATTCACCTAATTGCTTATACTTGAGCTTACTTCATTTGGGTAGCCCTCGTGTTGCTATTATTATCTTTGATTTTTTTCAATTTTTTCCTTCAATTAAAATGAAATGTAAACAGGCATTAGCAGTAGTTACTATTTAATTAAAAAGTTCAGTTCTTTAGCTATTAATAATAAAGTTACCTTTATTAATTTGTTTAACGATTGATTTCTTTTTAGTTTTTTAATTAGAAAATGCTTTATCATGAAAGAAAATAAGCTTAGTATTGTATTATTAAATTACCTTAGGTGGCGTTTGGAAACCATGATTTCATTTCAATTTATTAATTAGAAATATGAAATTCAAAATCATGAATTGCAAATTTAAATTCTTTGTTTGGCAAAACAAGGTATTAAGAAATCAAAATTTTGAAATCCAAATTATGTGTTTGGCAAGATCAAAAATTTGAGAATCCAGATTTGTACAACTACAACATATATCTATTACCATTCAAATTATGTGTTTGCAAGGCCAAAACTTTTGCAGAGTGAACAACACAAAAAAAGAACACAAAAAAGTCGGAAAGTTACACTTTTCCTGAAACTGAGTCGGAAAGTAAAGTATGGTACCACAATGTATACACAATTTGACAGCCACAATTACAATTTCAAAAGAGTTGCTCATAAACACAAAATCTAGAGGACATTGTTGTCAAAAGAAATTCTAGACGGCATTAAAGAACGTCTCTAATCTCCACTAATCTTAGAAAATATTAACCGTCAGCAAGACACAGCAAGATCCAGTCCAATTTTTGTTGCTCGGGAAGGTCCTTCAACATTTGAAACTCTTTTGGAGAGCTCATTAGTATCTTCACAACTCTTAATATTTGATGAGGGAGGATGCCGTACACATTGGAAACTTCATCATATACTTCTTTCCCGCTCAATGATGCAGGTTTGACTTTGCTATCAACAAAAGTTTGAAACGAGTTAGCAAAACTAGTAACGGCTTCGGCCAATACATCTCGTTTTTGCTTTTTCTTGGAACTAGTTGAAGTGGTGTCAGCACTTGAACTACAACCATCTACTTCATCGTCCATCGTTGCAACGCCTTCTTCATGATGCTCAACCCCGTCACCAAGAGCTCGATCCGGGCCAACCAACACACAAATATCATCCCAATGTTCAATATGTTTGTTGAAATAAGGAGATGCTGATGGGTTATCCTGCAAAATCAAAGCTGAAATAGACTGTACTCCTTGTTTTTCCTGTAACTTATGAATCACAGACTTCGGCACTTCGCTACACAGGAAGTCTGTTAAAGTGTCGAACACAACACTTTCGTAAGAAAAGAAACAAAAGAACACGTGATTTAGGCCTAAATTGAAATGTCTGATTGCTGTTTTCTGTCATATCCATCTGTCATTTCGTCTTAAAATTAGACTTGAGGATTAAAACTAGAAATAAAAGAAACGTAACTTATCAAAAATGAAGATTAAAATTAGACTTGAAGCAATGACAAGGCGTAAGGAAAATAACTTTATCAAAGAAGAGATTAAAGTAACTAACCTGTGTGTACTTCGTCCACTCTGTCATTTCGTCTAAAGTAACTAATATCATCTTTCTTTCATCATCCCACTTAAACTTAGTCTTGCTTCTTATCTCCATAACGTCTCCATAATGCTTTTTCCAAATTTTGACTCGATTTCTCACGTTTTCAGTGGTAAGACACATATCCATCTTGGTTTTTATCTCATCGACTACGGCTTGGTAAGCTTGAGGCTTCCAGTCACCATCAGCTTTGTTTCCTTGAACTATTTGATTATACAATACTGAAATTAGAATAGCGTCCATTTGGTTATTCCACGAAACATAGCTTCTTTTCTTGGATTGCCTAGAAGCTAAAACGTGTTTTTGTTTTTCCGTCATTACCTATAAGAGAGGAAGATGTAAGTTCATAGTAATCATGAAAGCTTTTAACTAATAGCATGTAAAGATAAGTTATACAAACAATGTTAACAGCAAATAAACAACAACAAGCACTCACACAACAAAACACATATCATTGAATACTTTACTTATGAGTGACACTGTTTATCCAACTTTCATTTCAGATTACAGTAATAATAATAGTTGAAGAAGTAGCGATCTCTTACAATACCTTGCTCTACTAGCTCGATAACTTTTCCACATTTTTTTTGCAAGCTCGTCCCTAAATATATTCCACTCCTCTGTTTGTTGGGCACTAACTACATAACCTTCATCATCCTCTTCTTCAATATGGGCATTTTGTAGATCTTGTTCAACCTCAGCCATAAGAGCCGTCTCATCCATTTTTTCGAATCGTAAAAAGTTGTGAAGAATGAAACAAGCATTTATGATTCGAACTTGAGTTTTTTTATCAAAAAAACTACTAGTTCTCAAGATAGCCCAACGTTTTTTCAAACACCCAAAAGCTCTTTCAATTGTGTTGCGAGCTGATGAGTGTACCAAGTTAAATATCTCTTTAGAATTTGTGGGTTTGTTCCCTCGCCATACATTCAAGTGGTACCTAGTACGCTTGTACGGAGCCAAAAAACCCTCACCATTGGTATATCCCAAATCAACAAGAAAATATTTATTAGTTGGTACTTTCAAATGATAGGGATGCCTTTGAAGGGCATCTCGAAGAATGCGGGGATCGGAAGCGGAACCTTCCCAACCGGGTAAAACATAGGTAAAGCAAAGCTGTGAATCACATGTAGCTAGCACATTTGTAGTGATATCGCCTTTTCTGTTGCGATACCTACATCGATCCTCAAGAGGAACTGTCATATCTATATGAGTACCATCTAGTGCCCCAACCACACCTTCAAACCATTTCCACTTTAGGTCATGAACAAAACAAGAGTTATAATCAGCTTCTTTAATGTAGTCCTTCCCAATCCTCAGTACTGCTCGGAGAACGATATGAAATTGGCGACTTACAGTTTCACCTGATCGAGCAAAGAGTGCTTGGATAGTTCGATTTTTCAAATTATGAGCGAGGGTATGAAGGAAAAATGCAACTACCTCTTCATCCGTGACATTCCAGGAAGTCACTAACCCACCCCGTGCCCTTAAAACTCGTAGTAATTTTTCAAAACATCTTCGATCAAAACGCAATTGCTCTTGACATTTCGTGTTATTTCTTAACGTATCTAACCACACAGCTCGTTTTTGACCTCGTTCTTGTTCATTCCAAGCAAAATCTCTTACTTTATACCTTTGTTTATTTAGTGCCCCAACAAAAACAATAATAAAACTCACTACCAGTGTGATAAATTCCACATCGTCCTCCTCTTCCTCTATCCTAACGCGTTTCCTTGAAACCCGTGAACTACTTTCATCAGACATATTACTCTATACCAAACATATGAAAATTATCAGCATTACCGACATAATAAACAATTGATAAAATTATCAGCATTACGGACATAGCATATCCAGCATACAAATTCATAAAATTGTTATCCAGCATATCCAGCAATTATCTATATAAAATAAAACAGGAATAACTAGTTTGCTAATACACAATAAAGACAACAATTATCACCATTAACAACATAGTTTACCGTTTCATCTATATATTATTGACAATATTAAGTTGCTGCTAAGGATCGTCATTGATATTTGATAGTTATCGGTGTCAATAAATTGTGATTACTCGACGATAACAATAACTAAGACGGATTTAGTAAGCAAAAAACGGATAAACGTAAAAAAAGAAAATCGATTCTACCATTAATTAAACAAACCCTAGAAATAAAATTGGAGCGTTTTGATAGTATAAAGAAGAGCGAACTCACTATAATTCGGCAAAGATTAGATTCGTTGATGATCGTAATGCAAAAACCCTATCAATTGGACTTGTTTTTTGTTGAATTTAATCACCATGAAAGCTTAGTAAGAGGAAGAAAGGAGGAGGGAGTTGTCGTAAGAGGAAGGGAAGAAGTGTGAGAATTTAGAATGACATGGTTGATGGTGTCATTTGATATGGCCCATTTCATTAGGCTTTTAATTTACTTGGATTTTTGGGAAATCCAAATCCAAATATTTTTTGCTTCCCAAACAATGTATTTGGGCTGAATACTCATTTTAGAATGAAGTCGAGGTTCCCAAACAGCCCATTAGTACTTTTCTAATTACAGCTGCTACCATTTTTATGGCTTGTATAAAATTATTGACCAATTATAAATGAGCTTGCATACCTTCTTAAAAAAAAAAATTAGTCTCCAAGGTTTGTCTCGTCAGTTGCTGCCATATCTTGTTTCTAATATATCTGTAACCTGCATATCACTTAAGTAAAAAGCATTTATAGAAAAAGACGTTGTACTCTAAATATTCATACCACTGCATAAAGAAACAGATGCCCTGATTGTCCGTGTCTAAAATGAAAGAAAAATAATGCAAAATCCAAGTAAACAATGTTCAAAACCACACAATCTAACTAAACTTAAAATTTAATTGTCTCTGAAAAATGATGTACTGATGTAGGGCTTAAAAATTCATTTTCTTCTTGATAATCCGGACCAGTTCAGCCTTTGTTGGAGATGAGTTGTCGGAAATTTCAAAGACAAATTGAATTTCCTTTTGCGGTGTCAACTTTTCATTATTTGGTGATTGTAACACCCTTGATTTTATCATAATGGGTATAGTAATAAATCGTTGATTTTATAATTCTCTTTTATTTTTATTTGTTAAAATATTCTAAATTTGATAATATGTTATTATTACCTTTTACTTTTTTTAGAATCTCATTTTTTTAGTTAGGTCAAAACCGTGTCTTAATAGTCCGCTTGGAGCCCGGATTTGAACTCTACGCGAAATTCTAGTGGACACCAATCCACCTTAGCTTTTGGGCCTTTTCTTATGAAGTAGGGTCGAACCAACTCATCTCATTTCTTCATCTACATCCTCATTTTTCAGCAAACTCTACATTCCTCCTCCCTCCAACAAAACCTAATTTTCCCCATTAAGACTCATCATTTCCAACTCTATTAAAATTCTCATAAAACCTTTGTTTTTTAACCAAATATAGATCCGTAAGAAAGTTCTAATCTTTGTTAGCCTTTCAAAAATATTATCTTACAAGTTTATGTGTTTCTTAACTTTTATCCTAGTGTTTGTTCTATTTTAGCCTTTGGACTTTTTGGAGTGGACTCTTTGCTTAAAAGACGGTATTTTGAAATCTTAAATAAGCTAATGTAGACGAGTTACTCGGTATCACATTTTTATCTGTTTCTTATGTGTTATAGGGTAGTATTTGTGATAAAGATGAGTTCTTTGTTAGTTAGTGTCATGTGTTCATGTTCTTATCTGTGGAATTTTTGAATTACGGTTCACTTGTTTTAAAATGATAGAAGTTCGTAGTTTTGTATACTAATGTTCCTTCTTATCATGTAAATATGATGGCTCCTTCAATGATTGTGTTGAATTTTGGATCCCAATATGATGATTAGAATGATAATTAGTGATGGTTGGGAATCCTTAGCCCATTGGTGTTGATTTCTGATGATTGATGTGAGCCCCAGCTGGTTGACCGGCTGGGAGGCCCCTGCTACTTGTTGACATTTCGCAAAATTTCCCATGGTCCCCAGCCGGCCGCCGTTTAGTCCACCGCCTGGGAACCCCTGCTACATTTTTGGAATTTGTTGGTTTGGCTTGGTCACCCAGCCGGTCGGCCAGCCGCCGCTTGCCTGACTAGTTGGGGACCCCTTGTAGCCTATTCTCCTTTTTTTCTCACATGCTTTCATATGTAACGATTTTTATGGGTTGTTTACGTTATAATCTTATGAAATGACATAAAATATTTATATAAGAACTATATCGTATCTCACAAGCCTTATTCACATGTTTAGTGACGGTTTTATGCGTTTAACTCATTTAAGTCATATATGCCTTAAGTAGTCGATTGAGTCTTGTTGTTGGATGATATTAAACTCTCATTTCCCGATTGTACCCTTATACTCGTTAGACTTTATGTCGCAACAGTAAAGGTACATTCTTTGGTGCTTGTGCATTTGTTAGTGGGAATATGACGATGTTGTTGGGAGGCGAACGCTTAGCGTTGATCGACCCGGCTGTCAAATATTGTATACTTGCGAGGTGGTATCATTGCATGTAGCTAGTGTAATTGCTTTACCTTTGTTTGATTTCCCATCTCCGTTGGCCGTAATTCCGGAGTATGAGTACTTGTTATTTCCTCTGTCGTTGGCCGCCCTGCCGGATTTGGGGTACTCGGCTTCCGTTCTGTTGACCGAGTCTTTGTTATGTTCACGCCTAGCCACACGTCGAATCAGGTACACGACTTTTCCCGAGAGTCTGGTCCAATTTAGACTAGGACCGTATTGTTATCGTAGTCCTACCGGAGGATTAATGTCTAGAGTCGTCTTGTCTTGCAATGTACAGATGCTAATGCATTTCATTTACATGTGAGACTATGTTTGATTCATATGTTGGATGAATGTGATTGTATGTCTCTTGTTTATGACTTGGTGTATGATTAGATTATTGGATGCTTTACATTGGTTGTTTTCTGTATTTAGCCTCTTCAATTCTATGGTTACTAGTGGTGAGATGCAAACCCCTAGTAGCTTTACAACTGCCATTGTATGTCTTCCCTAGTCACTGTTTATATGATGATTACATCGTTGTTAGTTTTTCACATGCTTGTATTGTTTTTATGAAATGTTATCATTGTAATTGGTATGATATCTATATATGTATGACGATGTATGCTTACATGCTCTAATTATTTTTTTTGTAATGTGATAAGGCTTGTAGAGCCCCTAGTTACTCCCCACCGACCGTGGCACTCAATTTTAATGAAGGAACGGGTTGTAGGTTGGTGTTTGCATGAGGTCTTGCTGAGTGAGCTAGCGAGCGTTGTACTTACAGCGAATTACCCTTACCTTTGTAGTTTATATTAGCTCTTTCTATTCTATTTATGTACTTGTAACACCTCATATACCAAAGAGTATTACAAGACCTCCTTAGTACATCAGGATGCTACCATCTCGGTCACCCAAGGTAGTACATATAAGAAACAACCCTTTAAAAATCAATAGTTTAACTCAAGGTTACAGCAAACCAAATCCAAACGACATACTATCCTATACCAAAATCCAAGTGATAAAGTAAAGATAATAATATGATGTCTTTGACACTTAAGTAAACGCGGAAGCTAAAACTCAACAGCGGCAATCCCATCAACTCCTCAACGCAAGCTCATCGAATTACCTGTTAAACACCTACTCACTATTCCCCAATGGAGTACAGCAGTTTTAGAAAATACAAACGGGGTCAGTACTCCATAAAACGATCAATGTACAAGATAACAAAGTAATCATCAAAGTAACAAAAACAGGAGGCCCACCTCAGCAGTCACCTCAGCAGCATAAGGCTACCACCCTAGCCTGGAAAACCACCTATTAATCCCATACTGTAGCAATGGGCATCGAAATTCCCTCTCATCGCACTGAGATTCCCGGAGCATTAATGTGCACATCCCCCTCGCATCGGGAGGGCTAAAAAAGGTAAACTCGGGGTGTGGTCCATCTCCCGGCGGACCACCAAATAGTAACCAAGTAACACAATTCCAAACTCCAACCCGGACACCATCATCATCACAATAGTAACCAATATCATCAACAACAAGTAACACATCTCATGACTAAGATTATCATATAAAATACTGAGTAAGAAATCTTACCTTTTGCAAATCCGCAGCAAATCACAATCAAGCAATCACTAGAAATTTTCCTCTAGGAAGTCTCCCCCTAAACATGCAATTAACATAATAAATACTAACCCTTCTTCACTTCCCCCCCCCCCTAAATTCAATTAGGGTTTCAATACATAATAAACAACAATAACCATATAATTGATTTACATACCGAGTGAAATCAACAAACAAGAAGTAGTCTGATCCGGCTGGGAATCATCGAGGATGCTTGAGAGGTTTTGAGAGAGTTTAGAATATTAGGGTTTGATTATGAAACGTAAACCGTTGAAATTATGTTTTAAAACCTCATAATAATCTTTAATCAAACCTTCCGAAATAATCCCGCAGACCGATGTACTCGGTCGAGTGCAAGAAGCACTCGGTCGAGTACACCGCACTCGGTCAAGTGCACTAACACTGGGCCGAGTGCCAACACGGCACAAAGCTGCCTAAATGACACACACATCCTACTCGGCCGAATATACTCCGGCCGAGTACCTAACACACTTGGTCGAGTTACCTCTACTTGACCAAGTACACAATACTCGGAATACATAGTATTACGCTCTTCCCTCCTTAAGAACTAACTTCGTCCTCAAAAGTCACAACTCATACTCCTACCACAATGCCATGAACTACAAACAACACAAGCACAAGACAACAACTTGTTCACAACAAAGTCAACTCTATGACCTCTACCTCTACCCAACGGAAACATATCATAATAAGACCAACACAACCCACTAGTACTACTTCTACATACTAAACATAGTACTACTACTACTTACTAACCAAAGACAGCTAAAACAACCATCGTATTGCATTTATCTTCCCCCCCCCCTTAAGAACAAGGTTACGACCACGTAACCAAACATACCTCCTGAAAGAGATGCGTGTATCGCTCCCTCTGTAACACCCGGAAATGTACCCTATTTTTCTAGTAGAAATATTTTACGGATACTTTTCAGCAATTTTAAGTTTTAAATTATCTTTTTAAGTTCCGAGTCGAATTTAGAATTTCCGAGTTCGTATTTGGAATTTCTGCGAGATTTCATGAAAAAGTCGTCTTCAGTCTAGTTTGACTTTTCTGGACTTTGGAAATCGTGTTTGACTTTTTCTCTACACAACTCACAAAACACTCCCTCCTTAACCTAAAATCTCATTAAACACAAAATCAAACCTAGTTTCCTTCTTCCTTAAGAAATCTTATTTCCCTCTTTGATTTCGATTTCATAATTCGCATAACTTCTTCGTTACTCGATAGAATTTACGTAAGTTTATCTTATTCTTACTCCCGTACCTTCCTCTATCCGCGTAGATGTTAAAATCATCGTCTTTCTCGCTTTTCAAACTTTCCGTCTTTCTCAAGATGAACTTTATTCATCTTTTTACGATCTAATTGTAGGTGGCGACCTCCAAGATCCCTACAAAGACTATTTCCTTATAGAAGAGGAGCTTGACGATCATTAGAGACGCTCAAAGGTAACGGTGAAGGGTTACTCGGTATTACTTACGTGTTTTACATGTTTATATGCTAGAAAATCGTATTAGCTTACGATTAGGAAGATTAGAAACTATGCTATGATTAGTAAATGAGGTTATATGATGGATATTGCTGATATATATTGATTGTTGATGATTATTAGAAGTATAATTGAGTTTTGAAATGAATTGGTTGAGCTTTGGAAGCTCACGGGTGAAGAAGTGATCCCAGCCGGTCGACCGGCCGCCGGTCTGACCACCGGCTGGGAACACATCAGAAACTCATTTGGAAATTTTGGGTTTTGCATGATATGGTGCTCCAGGCCGGCCTACCGGCCGCCGGTCCATCCACCGGCCTGGAACACATCAGTGTTGAAGTTTTGAGTTTGGTATGATTGGCTTTGCCGGTCGACCGGCCGCCGGTCGACTGACCGGCCCAGACCCCTTTCCTCTGTTTTTGGGATTTTGCCTGTGTTCTGAGCCGGCCCACCGGCCGCCGGTCTGTTGCCCGGCCTGGAACACGGCTGTATATTTTTCCTACAATTTCTAAAACTCGTAATTTATAATAGTTCACATGATCGGTTTATCGTAGAATTTTACGTAGAGTCTTATAATATTCATGTTTTGAATATATGATATCTCTTTCGCATGTATCACATGTTTGGTGACGGTTTTCGATATGTTTCCACTTTGAGTCGGTTTTTACAAATGAGTCGGTTTGAGCACTATTTTGTCTTGTGCTTGGTATTCTCATTCCTTTGGCTACCTTCCCGTTCGTAAGGCTGGAATGTCGGAACGGAGAGGTATCCTACTGCTTAATGGCATGTGTAGTGGGCATA
>JAIUZE010022955.1:0-12759 GCA_022085475.1 Heliosperma pusillum
AAGTCCGAATCCATCATGTCATACAAAGACTCGGGGAAGACACTCTTAGGCAACCGAATACGCTCACTAGGGCTTACATCTCACCGTTAGCGGTATAAGTTTGATAAGATTGAGACTCGACAAACAAACCATGCCAATTCATGCATCAATCACGAATAAACAATCATGGACTCGACAAACAAACCGTGCCAAGTCATGCAATGATCATGAATACAATCATGTAATCACGCATCCATGCACAACGACACAAAGACGACATCTCTCACGGTAAATGAAACGCACTAGCACCGTTTACATGGCAAGTATGATTAAAAGGCATCCACGAGATCACATTTCCCTGAACGCATACACGATCACATTTCGTATATGTAGACTAATTTCCTCCTGTAAGACGCCGATATAAATACCCCGGTCCGAGTCAATATCGTGGCCAGAATCCCGAATCCAAATTTCACCGTTTCGACATGCTATAAAACGTTTTCGCATCCAAGACTCGTCATCATGGGACCCGAGTAACCCCAAATTTGGTATATCACTTCACGAAAGAGGCGGAAAAGAGCTCAAGCCACATAACAAGCGGTACGCTACATGCAAATAACACCACCTCGCAAGTACACAACATTTGACGGCCAGGTCGATCAACGCATAGCGTTCAATTCCCAACAACTTCGTCGTATGCCCACTAACACATGCATTTAAGCAGTAGGATACCTCTCCGTTCCGACATTCCAGCCTTACGAACGGGAAGGTAGCCAAGGGAATGAGAGTACAAAGCACAAGACAAAATAGTGCTCAAACCGTATCATTTGAAAAAAAACGACTCAAAGTGGGACATCGCAAAAACCGTCACAAAACATGTGAACAATCGAATGAAAGCTCATATATCCACAGCAGAATATTATACGTCACTACGTACAATTATACGATAAACGAACCATGCGAACTATTTTAAATTACGAGTTTTAGAAAATGTAAGAATAAAACACAGCCGTGTTCCAGGCCGGTCTGGAGGCCGGCGGCCGGTACCCCGCTCGGAGCACAACTACACACAAAAAGAAGGTTTGGAAACTAACTAAAACAAGGGTCCACTTCAAACGGTCATAACTAGAGTTCTATATATGAAAATGCATAAATTCCTTGTCGAGGTGATAGCTTATCCTCTTACGGTTCCAACGATAGGTCACAAGCCCAAAACAAGCTAGTAACGAAGGAGATATGATCATTCTACGAAAAAGGGTCGGTGCAGTGAGTTCCCAGCCGGCCACTAGACCGGCGGCCGGTACCCCGGCCAGGACCACCAGTTCACCCGAGAACTTCATCAAGCATTCAATCATTTTCAATTCTCATAATCTACTTCTATTAACTATCAACAATCAATATTCATCATCAACAATCAACAACTAACAACATGAATCCTAAGCTTTCTAATCGTATTCTACATACGAATTCTAACATAAAAAGCATGTAAAACACGTAAATGATATCGAGTAACCCTTCACCGTTACCTTTTCGCGTCTTTAATCGATTTCTAAACCTTCCTAGTCTCCACCTACATACAATTAGATAATAAAAGCTGAATATCAATCACCTTGAGAAAGACGGATAATTTAAAAAGCGAGAAAGACGGTAATTTTATTACCAATACGGATAGAGGAAGATGAGAGGGGAAGAATAAGACGAACTTACGAGAATGTGAGCAAGAAACGATCGAGATATGATGATTCAAAGATTGGATCAAAGATGGAGGCAAGGGTTTGAGATTTCTTAATGAAGAAGAAATGTGTTGTGTTTGAGTTGTGAATGAAAAATAGGTTAAGGGAGTATGAGGGAATATGAGTGGAAAAAGTCAATAAAAGTCAAAGTCGCCTTAAGACGGGATTCACATGGAATATCGCGGAAATTCCAAATACGAACTCGGATATTCTAAATTCGACTCGGAAAATTAAATTTACGATTAAAACTAAATTTCACTAAAAAGTATCCGTAAAATATTTTTACTAGAAAAATAGGGTACATTTGCGGGTGTTACACAAAATAAACCTATGGTCACTGTTACTCGATTAATAATTTTAGTACCTTCCCACGGATTACAAAATTATCAACCCACTCGTACAACTAACTCTGGTCGTAACTCTAAGTTGAGCATCGTTAAATACTCGATTTAAAGTTGAGTATCGTTAAATACTCGATTCTATCTTACGTTAACAAGAAAGTGTTTTCGATTTTTCTTGGTGTTCACACAATTGAACGTATAAGAAAAAATTCTAGCGGTATTTCCAATCACGATTTTCTCAAAGTAATTTGCGAGTAGAGTGCGGCTTTTCAAAAATAAGGTTTTTGCAAAATAAAGATTTCACTTGAAAAATTAACCACGTTTGCAAAAAGAATTATAGTAGTAAAAGCTTAGTTTTAAATGCATGAGATACTTGGCTATTTATAGTAAAGACGCAAAATACTTTTTAATTAAAAACCCTAACTCTAGTCGTGGCCTCCCTTGAGCAACAAGAAAGATATTAGGTTAAAATCAAAACCCTAGTAAACCGTCTGCCTCCCTTGTGTAACAAGAAAGATATTAGGTTTATATCTTACTTAAACCCTAATTGTACCACAAGGCTAATCACGATTTGCACGGCCATAAGCCATGACAACTTGAAACCA
The DNA here is from genome assembly GCA_022085475.1 of Heliosperma pusillum. Classification (NCBI taxonomy): domain Eukaryota; kingdom Viridiplantae; phylum Streptophyta; class Magnoliopsida; order Caryophyllales; family Caryophyllaceae; genus Heliosperma; species Heliosperma pusillum. The sequence continues at coordinate 2,659 of JAIUZE010022955.1, forward strand.
TAGTCAATCACGACTCAAAATAAGATAGATTTGGGTATAGGTTTGAACATTTATGAAAACCCTAGATAGCATGACAACTCATAAGTTGTTTTACTAATCAATAGAGAGATCATAATAATATTCAAACTAAATAAATTTAAACCTTAATCTACTATAAATACTTTTCTTTTGGAAGAATTATTTAAAACTGAATTCAAAAACCATTTTGAAAAATTAAAACAGCCTTACTATATTTTGCAGATCCAAAGTTATAGTAACTTCACCTATAACTTTGAGCTTGGTAAGTAAGGTTATAGTTAAAACATCTATAACTTTACTTCCCAAAATTACTATTCAAATTACCATTATTGGACGACGACCTTGTAGATACCTCGTTTCATTCTAGACCTACCGCCAACCACCCAGTGATGATTGGGCCACATGTTTGATACGCTAAAGGATTTATGACAATTCGTAAGTTTATCGTCAAGTGATAGCTCAAACACTTTTGTCTACCCCTTGTTCGTCATCTACGTGTCGGTACGGTCGTTTTGACAATCATTAGAGTTCATTTGGATTCCAGGTCGAAAACCGATTCATTTTCTATAAATTGTTTTGAAACGCAGAATCGGAACACTTCTGAATATCCTGATTATTTTATTATATTTTTAAATTCAATCTTTTTAATAAAATTATCTCGTTTTATATTTTAAAATGGAAGTGTAGATCAACCACAATTCCGTAATGGAAACGTGGGAATCTTCCTCCTTTAGCAGGAAACCTTAGAGTAAATGACGCAACAGGTGATGCGCCTCTTGGAAGGATCGCAATCCTACTGAGTCTCTTCCCCAACCTGTTCCTTTACTAAGTTTTAGTTGTTCTACGACTCTTTCACATTTTCCACTATAAAAGGAGAACTCCGTTCTCACTTTTATGGTATGCGAGTGTTCCGCCCCTTCTCTTCTCCCTCTTTGTATGCTAGACCTTGATCGAAGCTTTTTGACATCTACGTGCTTGATCAATCGACCAGGTAAGCTCAGATCCTTCTGTGTACCTATCACGTTTGCATTTGACCGACCAATTTGACCAACTAAAGTTAATCAATTTAATCAATCAATCTTTCGATTTCTAGTCCTTTATTAAGGGCACTTTCTGCATACATTCGAGTCGAGATGTCGCTAAAAGGTAACTTTAGTCTATCTCGTTTCGTCAGCATGTAAGTCTGAGGGTGTTAAACCTGTCTTTTGTTTATTTGTATCATTTATTTTCATAGTACTCATGTAAGATCTATGTCAGAAATAAATCCAAAGTCGATTTAAAGTCAAAACCTTTTCATAAAACCTTTTTAGTAATCATGAAACGTCGAGAAGAAACGCAAAAGCATTTGCGCCTTCTGGAAAGAACGCAGCATTTGCTGCGCCTCTTCCAGAGGCTGCCTGCTCCTGCTCTTCTTCTTCTTCTTCTTCCTCTGGGTTCTATGTCTTTTGTTTTCCTTTTTATTTTAATCTATTATTAAATCGTTATTCTTGTCTTAGATCCCTAATAGTCAATATTAGTGGGTTTTAGTCCTTTAATCAAAATCTGGATTTAGAGGTTTGATTTGTTCATATCCAATCTCTTAAATTCGTTATAAACATAAATTGTAGTGTAATTAATCTAATTCAATCACTTTCATTCGAGTCAATAGTCAATAATAAGTCATAAAAACATAAACAAACATTAACTGACTACGGTTCTGGCTTCACGGCCAAAATCTTACTCAACAAAGGCGCATGGGTTGTTGCGCCTCTTCTAGCTGTTGCGTCTGTTCTGGGTTGGTTTATGTCTCTGAACTTCCTTTCTCGCTTCGACGTATATTAATTACGTAATTAATCGACTATTAATTATAATATCGTCCTTAATTTGTCCTTTTAATTTTCGAATCTTTTCTTTTATTCAAACGTCCGTTTTGGGTATATTTCTGACATAGATCCCGTATTCATTGTAATCAATTTAAATATTAATTTTATAGGTTATTTTATCATTATAATTGTATGATTCATTGTATGATTTCTTTGCCTTTCACATGCAATCGGTCCTAATTCTTGTTTCGACATAATTGAGTGATAAAACTACATGTTCACCGATATAGTTTAATTCACATGCTAGAAATAAAACGTGAATGTTACATTTCATGCATATAATCAATGACATATCGAGTATAAACTAGTTCCCTAATCATTAGTAAAGGTCGGTATCGAGGCGGGCGGGATTAGTTGTTCGATTAAAGAACTTCCTAATACGTACCCTCACCCCTTACTCCAAATCTCTGTGAACATCTGTGTTCATTGGCATCCATGAGAGTCATTCTAGATTTAGAAACCTAAGGGTAACGAGTTCTTAGTTTTCATGTCATTACTTTGTCTCTTTACATGACATAAAGTATTCGAGCGGTTCCAATTTCCCATAAAAATTGGTGGCGACTTCACAAATGCGTATCACTATGGTTGTCCCTCGTTTCCATCCCGTGGTCCCTCTCCAGGCTGTGTACCACAGTTTGGCGACTCCAGTGGGGATAATACACTTACGTGTCATCTAGGGTGAAACTTGAACAAGGTTAGGGATAATACACTTAGGTCGTTTTATTCGGCCTTCCTAGGCTCAACCCAACCCATTCTGACCAATCGTCCTGTCCGGATAGTCAAAATTCTTATCTGGGCCTAAGGATGGATAGCGATTGACGTCAACCATACCGCGGTACATAATAATGTTAGTATCAAGAGCTTCCACTACTCCAGGAAACGGACTAGGAACCGACCTTACTCATGTTTGGCGCGGACCTCTCCACAGACCTTGGGTTTGATTGCTTAGTATGGCAACTCACCCTTTAAGCCAAAACCATTTTAAATGCACTCAGCATGCCGTTATAATGCCTGTTTAAATGTGTATAACCCTTACATGATCACCATTTCGTAAATAAAACCATGACGAGCTTTTCAAAATCAAAATGCTTTTTAAAACTATAAAGAATTTTCAAAGGTGGCCTAAAACAGCGCGAAATGAGTGAAAACTCTGTCCAAGTGTCTAGTCAAAATCATTTCTCCACTTTGAGCCAACAGTCCTACAACCACACTATGGTTGTCTAAGACAAACATTTCCAAACTAGTCATTTTCAAAACTCACTTAATCACAGTGGCACACTCCCTCTTCACAAGTTAAGTCTTTTTTAGTAAGTGTGCTAAAATGGTCGATCGTGTTTTGATCCGTCTTCGATCTCTTACCTCAGTTTCAAGATGCTTGGAACTAGTCAAGCAAGTGTTCATTAACCCGAGCAAAATGGTATTGATCTGGTCCTAGTTGCGCTAATCCGTCTCCGAACAAGTCAAGACCAAGCTTATGCTCGCCTCAATGTCATTGAGAGCCGAATTGTTGCCATAGAAACGATGATGCCTCATGCAGACATTCATGACCCTAGTGTACACGATAACATTCCACCCATTGTGGGACAACCAGAAATCAATACCCCACCAGTTATTACTGGAGCGGAAAAGCGACGCCAATACTTAGAGGAGCAACTAATGTACCTCAAGGGAGATGACATCTATAGGGAGAACAATCGCAAATATGAAGCGCTAAATGTTCAACTGTCAATCAATTTCAACAAGACTGACATCCTGAAATTCAAGGGACATGAAAACCCTTTGAATCATATCCGTGCTTTCAAAGATTACATGTCTATCAAAGGCATCAAGCCTGCGATGTTCCTAAGGATCGTTGCTTCATTTCTCAACACCATTCCTAAGCAATGGTTCTATTCCCTAGAATAAAAGAAAATCGCAACATGGGATGATGCCGCAATCGAGTTTGCCAAACAATACGCGGAGACTGCTAAAATCCAAGGCAATATGGGTACTCTAGAGGTTCTGACCCAAAATGAAAAGAAGGTTTCACCGACTTCCTAAGTAGTTGGAGAAAGACTAGCACACAACTTGTTGAACATCCAGACGAAGCCACCCTTGTGGAAATGTTCGTGGACAACTTGAGACCTATTTATGTACACAGCTTGTTGAACGTCCAGACGAATCAAAGACGACATCCGAAAAAGGCTCTTGTCCAAAACGATAGGTCGCGAATACCAAGGCATAACAGGTTGTTCTTACGGCCCTACCAACAAAACCGATGAAGTCAATCTTGTTGAACCATCCAAAAAGAACAACCCACAAAGGAAGTTCACAAGCATCGATGATACAGAAAAATGCTTTAAATTAAAGCACGCCTTTCAAGATAAGATTGAAGATGGTCGTCTACCCATACCTCCTAGGGGTAAGCCTAACAACACTCAGAATCCTCTTGGAGTTCTAATGATTATGTAAGTTTCTTAAACTCAATATTAGACATTTCTAATATCATCTTATGAATAGTTTACTCAAAAAAAATTTAGATCTTATGCATGCATTACAAAAGAATAAGAAGAAACAATTTCCTTACATTGATTATGAAGAAAGGGGCACAATATTTGAACTCCTTTCAAATATTATTCTTGAGCTATGAATGAAGGGATGAACTCCTAGTTACAAATTAGAAACTCTCCAATAAGTTGCACTAAGACAAACCCATTAATCACTGAATAAGATACTACACTAGTACAATATAGTTTTCTCCCTTAAAATAACTAATAATCTAATTACTACATTTAGTAAAAAAAATGCTAGTAAAATCTCAACTTCAAGTTATAAGAACTTCTTTAAATTTTAGTTAGAAGTTTAGCAAATGTAGAGAGACAAGTGTTTTTGCATGAAAAATAAAATGAGATGATCTATGAGGTTTATAAGAGGAAACTTGGCCTCTTTGATTTGTTCACATGAACAGCCACCAACACCACATGGGTGGAGTGTTGCCTTTTCCATTTTGTTCTTAACAGTGCAAATAGGTTGAGTGTTGGTAATTGTTTTATGTATTATTGTGTCTAATTCCCAATTAGAATAATACACAAAAACTAATCACCCACTTGTACACTACAAAACCGGTGTACCCCACTAAAATGGGTGTCCATTTTATTTTTACATTTTGTCATTTGTCACATATGTGACATGTGACATTTAACATGTAATTTTGCTTATAAATGTACATTTAACAAATTTAAAAGCAATTTCATAACAACTAAATTAGACTAAACATTTTAAGTCTTATTTTATAATTACACGTAAATAAAATGGGTCATCTCATATTTGATTAATATAATCTACAATAATTCGTAATTAAAATCAACCAATTTTGCTTATCTCAAATGTTTCATAAACATAATGCATTCTTAGTAATATAATGATTAAATTACTAAAATGAAGCTTATTTAATCATATTACAATAAGATATAATTCTCACTTACAATATAAACTTAGTTCAATTTAAGGGATTAATTAATCTGTATCGCTATAGAATTAATTAATGTACATGATTAGGGGATTGTCATTTAGGTGTGACCTCAGGGGATCAACTGATCACCACCGTCATACGACAGTAACGTCAAACTGAAGTGAGCCAATCGTTACCGATTAATGTTGACCAGTTAACTATAATATTCATCATCCCTTTGTATTCTTATTATTGAGATTTAATTATGTGATCGCACTATTGTTGAGGACACTCACTCCAAAAATCTCCCACTTGTCCGAGACAAGTGTGCATCACCAATTCTCTTGTTCTATTATAATCTCCGACTCAATGCAAGGTGTCTTGCAGGTCGTACATGCATTTAATCAAATCATGAGTGGTTTTCTCGAGCTGCGGAGTAACTGTCTGACCGGAATTATCTACCATAGATACATTCCGAGCGTGGCCACGCATTTTTCAGCTTACTCTTCCTCGAGTGGCCTTGAGATTTTAAAACAGCCCTAATAAGGGGTGGACAATTCCTATTGCACTATTCCCTTCGAATAGCCACAACTCAGCATGACCCAAAAGATGCCCCTTTGACCCAAGTTACGAAGGTCGTAGAGCATAAATCAAAGTCCCTCTTAAACTATGCCACCTTAGGCGAACAGTCTTTAGTCAAAGAATTGACTGAAAAAGAATATTGTAGTAGCTCTTGCCACGACCAGGCTACAAGAATTGCCAGAACTCTTAAAGCGGTCACTGCTCGACAGATTGCCCCTTGCAGTCTGTCTATGTGATCGACTGGTCATCCCTTATGACCTTATGGCACTTGAACTTGCCATCAATCGCATCATACTCTAGTCACTTGGAGAGGTCACCTCATATAAGCAACTAGGGGCCAATGCTATGTTTATCCAGTCCACTTTAATGGGGTTCAAATTGTCTCTACAACCCATTTGGATATAACAAAGCACAAAAACGAGTTTTAGAAACTCAAACGATAAATGTGATTATCAGATATGAACAATCAACAAAATGTTATTGCTTCATATCATATAATCTAAAGTTTATTTCATCCATGACAATTCATGACGATCTTATTAAATGCAATAAAGGCTTGGGTAGCAAATATACCATATTTTCATTTATTCCAACCTTGTGAATTGCTTTTTACTTCTATCCAACGTTATTCCTAATAACATAAATTCATCTACGTACATGTCTAGATCTCTATCTAGTGTTGGGCTCTTTACCTTGAAAAATGCTCCCACTTTTTATCATGAAAACTGATAGGTATTGGGGTGAAAGGATCCATAATTAGTTTCTTGTAAGCCACCTTATCTTCATTATAATGTACAAGGTCTCTATTTGTAGAATCTATAATGATCGACTCTTCAATCATCCTTTTCGTTATTCGCTTCTTGTATAACAAAGGTACGCCTAGGATTTCGATAAATCCTTATAAGTTTGGAAATTTTGGTTTGTGTAACCTTTACCACATATCCAAATTTTCTCTACCAAACACAAGAATGAATCCCTAGTTCTCCTTGAGAACCTAATGGATGTTCTTCTAGGCTATCCAATGACACTCATGTGGATTGATTTGTTATAGGCTTGTCATGCTGCCAGCATACAATTTATTTAGGTACGTGCATGTAATGGCATACATGATTGGCCTAATGGCGAAAACATTAGTACTCATGTGATCAACAACTCTTAGGTGCAGTGGATGACTATGACCTTTTCATAGTGATCCCACTTTCATCAACATAAATAACCTATTTAACTTGTTCAAATATATAAAGGATCTTATCGATATAAACCACTTTTCTAAATGCCAAGCTAAAATCTTCCATTCCACAATAGATTTTGATTTTAGTATACATGTTGCCCTCTTCCATCCAACATTAAAATCCAACCACTCATTTCAAGAAGGTAATATGAATACGTCAGTCACAATTAGTGATACGTCATTACGTAAAAGATAATTTCTCCTACTGAACTTCATGTCTTTACATGACTTTAACTCCCACTTAACTTCATGTCTATACATGACTTTTCGACAATTCGAGTGAAACTCTTCTTATATCTCATAATAGAAAAGATCATCATAACCTCTTGGTAGATACCATAGGTTTGTGTCATGTATGCATCCCATTCCAAATCCCTATTTGGACATGAGATTTTGTTGTGTATCTTGTACACACCTACTATGTGGTATTTCACTGATGATTTGGATCTAAACATAGTTACGCATTAACTTAGCTTTTGTAGACATATTCATGTCTATCCATGCAACTATAATTGGACAACTCCAAATAAAACATCTTCATGTGTATCGAGCTATTTATTATTGGACAACTCCAAATACATCATTCCTTTGCATAGATTCCATTTAGTTTCATAAGACTTTTATATAAGAAAATCGAATTTTTAAAATTTCTAGGTACTTCCACTTCATCGATCACAATCTTATTATTTCAAGAACATTTTCTTTCGGTCTCGTCACTAGTCTAAGGATTCACCTAAGAACGCTTTCTTTTGGTCTCCTCACTTAGTCTTAAGTCCAACCTAATAACGTTTTCTTTTGGTTTCCTTACTAGTTCCTAACTAGTTATACGTTGTGGCTTATTTTCTACCACTCTATCTTTAAAAAAATACAACTATTTTCTTTAAAGATAGCCTTATGAGCCACAAACATTTTTGTACTCATACTCGTGAGGGAGGTAGAAGTATCACAACATGACCTTAAGAGATCTACTAAAAACTTTATTGTAAATACATCGAATCTTAGCTTCGAGATAGACTAGTTCTATAAGCTAAAGAGGTGGACTCATATTCATGTCAAATACTACCTTTATAAGTTGTTTGGCTAATTGGTTTTGTAGATACCCTATTTTGAGTTCAATAACTCAATTTGACTTAACAACTGATCTTTCAAGGTGAGAATGGAATTCTTAGCATTTTATTATAATGATCCAATCATCATAATACTAATATGATCAATTTGAGTTGATACAATTTATGTTATTAGTGCAAGTAGAATATAATGACAAGTTTTAGAACGAAAATGTTTCAACAAACCGAGTGACTTGGGTTGAAAACCAAGTCACTAAATCCAATTACAACCAATGTCAATAAAAGGAAATCAACAAATTTCCATTGTTAAACAAGGAAATTAAGAATTTCTAAAACGATGTCTTAGAATACAACTCAATAATGAAAACAACACAAAATAAGTCCAAGCTTCCATAGGTATTCCACCATGGGTTGTTGTTTTAGGTTCCTTTGAAGAGCCTCTTTAGACTTGCTTGTCCTTGCCTTTGTCCTTGCTTGGGTGCCCTAATTACAATTAAAAAGGGTAAGAATCACAACTCGTATCTATATACAAAAGTTGAGATCATAACATAAATGATAGGGATGAAAAATTACCAACTAAAACAATCTTTCCAGCTTTGATATCTCCTAGATTTTTAGGGCAATTCCTCTTCAAATGCCATATGCCATTACAATCATGAAACTTGTCCTCAAATGAGGCACCTTTCTTGGGCTTTGGTGAGCTATTCTCAATAGCTTTTCCGTTGCCGTTGTAGGTGGAGGGCTTCTTCCTCTTGCCAACAGTTTTCTTGAACTTCCCCTTACTCTTGCTATTGATGTTGAGTACATCCTTGGAGGTGCTAACATTTAGCCTCATATCTCTCTCGGCTTGCACAAGCATTTTGTGCAATTCATGGAGAGAGGTTTTCATGTTTTGCATATTGAAGTTTACCCTAAACTGTACATATGCTTTGATCTTGCCCAAGGAATGTAAAACTCGGTCAGTAACGAGTTGTTCGGGAATGTCAACCCCTTGCAATTTGAGAATCTCGACATGCTCAATCAATTAAAGTACATGAGGGCTAACCTTTTGGCCCTCTCTTAAGTTCATGTCGAAAAATGCGGAAGCCGTCTCATATTGCATGATCCTTGGAGCTTGTGAAAATATGATCACAAGCCTCCTGTAGATCTCATAGGCCGTGCTCATCTTTATGGCACTCCTTTGGAGACCGACTTCAATGGAGAAGATAAAAACATTTTTTATCGCGACAGACTCTTTATGGTAACCCTCATAGGCTCGCCTTGCGCTGGCGGTTGACCTTTCGTTAGGTGCGGAGGGAGAGGCCTCGGTAAGGTAACGAAGCTTGTCGTCACCCTCCGCGGCCAAGCATATTTCCGCATCCCAATCGGCAAAATTTGCGCCATTCTTTTTTAACTTGCATCGATCCATGAAGGATCAAAGGCATGAGACGTTGTTGAGAGTATGAGCATTAGTGGTTGTCGTGTTGGAGGAACTAGCTATTGCGATTTGAACAATATTAACTACAAATTTTTAGACATAATGGAAACATCAACATTTATCATTTTAAATACTTGTAAACATTTTATACAAGTTTTAACATTTAAATAGTGACCTCTACCCAGCTATAATAAATGATTCCGAGATCCAAATTCATATCAACTTGGGCACGGTGAGTTGATTCATCCCTTATTAACATAATTCGGTGGATTAAGATTTTAATTGATTCTACATTAGAACTATTGGTCGATAATATTACTTTAATATTTATCTTAAGCCGGGAACACATACGGCTACGGTCGCGAATACTTCCATTGAGCTCAATCCAAATTTCGAAATAATAATCTTTATTACCCAACGTAACAAATTTAGTACCCCGGTGAGCCGAGCCTACTTCCTTACGAAATTAGGATTCATGGGTTCTACTATTTGGT
>JAIUZE010022959.1:0-11628 GCA_022085475.1 Heliosperma pusillum
TGTGAGTAGTAAGAAAGCAAAGATTGGTGACAAAGATCAAACCTATTTATGGCATTGCCGTATGGGACACATAAATGAAAAACGCGTGAAGAAGCTCATTGATAATGGGACTATCTCCCCATTTGACTATGAATCTTTGGGCACGTGTGAATCATGTCTCATAGGCAAAATGACTCGAATTTCCTTCAAAGGTGTTGGAATGCGCGCTGCTGACCTATTAGGACTCGTACATACTGATGTGTGTGGACCTATGTCAATCAACGCTAGAGATGGCTATAGGTATTTTATCACTTTCACGGACGATTTGAGTAGATATGGTTATGTCTACTTAATGAAGCATAAAAGTGAGTCCTTTGACAAGTTCAAGGAATTCCAGAAGAAGGTTGAAAACCAGCTGGATAGAAAGATTAAAGCACTACGTTCAGATCGTGGTGGCGAATATCTTTCGAATGAGTTTGATCAACACCTTAAAGACTGTGGTGTAGTACTACAGTTAACTCCACCTGGAACACCACAATTGAATGGTGTGTCCGCACGGAGAAATCGAACATTGCTTGATATGGTTCGATCCATGATGAGTCACACGGTTGTGCCTGACTCATTATGGGGTATGCTCTTTGGTCATCTGCTCTAAGACTTAAACCGAAGATCCGTCTAAAGCTGTCATACAAGACTCATATAACTATGGATGTACTGGCCCTAACTTGTCTTTTATTCGGGTTTGTGGCTGCGAAGGGCTTATGTCCACATGGAGACCTGAGCGATAAGCTCGGCCCACGATCGGTCAAGACATACTTTATTGGTTATCCAAAAGGAAGGTTTGGTCATTACTTTTATTCGCCTACCGAACAACGTGTTTTTGTTGCGGCTAGTGCGAAGTTTCTAGAGAAAGAATTTCTCGAGAACAAGACGAGTGATAGAACCTTCGATCTGTCGGAGGTTCAAGAGCCAACAACCGAGCAACCAATGGAGGAAACGGTTCCTTCATCATCGGCTGCGGTAAATATTCCTGAGGAACCCAGGAGGTCGGGTAGAGTCTTCATTCCTCCAGACAGATACATTGGTATGGTCGAGGAGAATGGGAGAGATGACGTTTTACTCCTAGAGAGTAACGAACCCGCTACCTATAAAGGTGCCAAGACCTGTTCCGACTCTAAGCTATGGCTTGAAGCCATGCAATCCGAGATGGACTCTATGTATGAGAATAACGTATGGGATCTGGTTGACTTACCTGATAAGGTTCGGCCTCTTCAGTGCAAATGGCTTTATAAAATAACGCATTCTGTAGAAGGACAACCAGATACATACAAGGCACGACTAGTGGCAAAAGGTTTCACTCAAGTGCAAGGATTGCACTATGATGAAATTTTTGCACCCGTAGTCATGCTGCGTTCCATTCGGATAATCTTAGCGATTGCCGCTTTTCATGACTATGAAATTTGCCAAATGGATGTGAAAACCGCCTTCTTAAACGGTTATTTGTAGGAGGAGTTGTACATGGTACAACCCGAAGGTTTCATTGATCCTAAAAATCCTAAGAAGGTATGCAAGCTTAAGCGTTCCATCTATGGACTTAAACAAGCTTCTCGGAGTTGGAATCATCGTTTCGACCAGGTGATAAAAGAGAATGGATTTACTCGATCGGTCGAGGAACCATGCTTATATATCAAGTCGAGTGGGAGCAAGATTGTCTTCCTAATATTGTATGTTGATGAGATACTCTTGATTGGGAATGACATACCTCTCTTAAATTCGGTAAAAGTTTGGTTAAAGAACCATTTCCAGATGAAAGATCTGGGTGAAGCACAAATAATTTTGGGGATCCGTATCTACAGAGATAGATCACGACGGATGTTATCCCTCAGTCAGGAGTCTTATATAGATAAGATTCTTGAGAGGTTCAGCATGACCCACTCCAAGAAGGGGAACCTTCCAATGGTCTATGGGATGCAGTTGAGTAAAGCGCAAGCACCAAAGACATCGGAAGAGGTCGAGCGCATGAGTCGATTCCTTATACCATCAAGCTATCGGATCGATCCATGTATGCCATGATATGCACACGTCCAGACTGGCATATTCATGAGTATGACAGTCATCCAATAGGCAAATCCGGTGAAACAACTGAGGGGCTGTTAGAATATCCTTAATACCTAACGAGGACTAAGGATGGGTATTGACTTATGGAGGTGACACTGAGCTATGCGCAATCGGTTACGCAGATGCCAGCTTCCAAACGGATCGAGATGACTCGAAATCTCAGTCTGGATTCGTTTTTACTCTTAATGGCGCTGCGGTCAGCTGGAAGAGCTCCAAACAAACTGTTATAGCAGATTCTACGACTGAGTCCGAGTACTATGCTGCTTCAGAAGCTGCGAAGGAAGCTATATGGATGCGTCAATTCTTACAAGGACTAACTGTAGTTCCTAGTTCGGATGACCCGATCACCATCTATTTATAATATGGGGTCATCATTCCAGGCTAATTAGCCCAAGTCCAGCAACAAGTCTAGGCATGTACAACGGAAAGCTCACATGATCCGAGATTATGTGGAGCAAAGGGAGATAGTGATAGACAAGATTGCTACGGATGACAACGTCGCAGATCCTCTCACTAAACCATTGAGATATGATAAACATGAAGGGCACGTTATTTCCATGGGAATCAAACGTGTTCCTGAGTTGTATTAGGTTTTTTTTATGGATTAGACACCTGTATCTTTTCATAAAAACTATCTATAAAATCATCGTTTTGTTTATATTTTGTTTTCATGTGGGTTGTACGGACAACATTGAACACCACAAAGTGAACTGAATTACATTATATTTTGTTTTGGTCTGTAATCGCCTACATGAGCTGATAACTCTGGCAATTATTTTGTGACGTCGATTGATGGTGGATTCAACGAGCCATAAGTCAAACTGTTGACTGATCGATCACAGATGCGAGTTTAATAATTATACTGCGCAGACTTTTGTGAACGACGTTATGATCCAAATGTTTCGGAACATTAGGTACCAGGTCGTGGATAAGACATCCATAGTGTTCCTAGAGTCGATTCTTTTGACTATCGACTGTCTCTTGAGATAAAGGCAGTTTTTGGGTGACTTTAGTTTCTTTCTCATGGTCGACCGTAACAGGAGGCTAAGTAGATTTTCACTGGGTCATTTCATACTGCGCTTGTGTCTGCAAGATTCGAGTTGAAGAAAATATCCAACCTTTATCAGGATATGATATTTCTCCGGGCCACTCGAGGAGCTGTAACTGAAATGCATGGCCATGCTCGAATACAGATTCGTTTATCAGTTGAGTTACTCTCTAGTCGGGAAAACCACTCTTGATACAGATCACTTGTAAACTACGACCTTTGTAAATACGGACTTTGCAAATTGGTTTACATTGAGTGGGAGAAATTTATATAGGATATGAGAATCGGTTATCGCACATACACTTGTACGGACAAGTGGGAGATTGTTGGAGCCAGTGTCCTCCATAGTTAGTGCAATAACATAAATAAATCTCTGTAGGTTCACAGGGTATACTTCGTATAATAATCAGTTGATTAACGTTTATCAATAACGGTTGGCTTGCTAGATAAGTTTGACGTTATTGTCATACGGATGGCGGTAATCAACTGGTCCCTAAAAGTCACACCTATTGGATGTGTTCGAGAGATATGATTATTTGAGAAAATAATTATATTGATGCCTTATAATATGACTAAAAGGTTAGTCAGTGTTTTTTGACTAAACGGTTAGTCAATGTGATGATAAAAATTATTTAATACAGATTAAATAATGTTGTTTAGCCGAATTAACAGTAATTCGCGATTAAATATAAAAGGTTATATTTAATTGTCATATATATTGCAAGCTAAATTAAATATAAACTGATATGTTGAATTAGTAAAATTGTAAATATCCGGATATTTATAATTAATAATATACGGATATTAATTGCAATATATTAATAGCTAAATATGAACCGAAAATAAAGTATTATAATACTCTAAAATTTCGGCCATATGGAGGGTTTTTAGGAAAGAAAATACCTTTCCTAATTACACTAGGATACCTTGTGATAGGGGACTATATAAAGGAATTGGTTTCCCTATTTTAGGTTTTTTTTTTTGGAAAAAAAAAAAAACCCTAATCACAAGTTGAGCCTCCACCATCACATAATTCACAAAAAGAGAGAGAACGGTTTCTCAAGAGTTCTAGCAATCTCAAGGCATATCTTGTTCCATCTAGGGTGTTTTGATTAGGAGAATACCTATTTTGGTATTTGTTCTTAGGCCTTTATCGCAAGGACTAAAGGTTATTTCTTAATCCCTTCGTCTTATTCAATTTTGTTTATGACTATTAATCATATAAGTTAAATTTCATTATAATCCTGTCGATTTAAAGGGTTGTATACGGATACAAATCCTAACATGGGAGAACCCGGAGTTACTCCCCACTGACTGTGGCGTTCATGTTTTTCATGAATGAACAGGTGGCTTGCTTGGATGCCTTTTTGGATATGATGTTTTGGGGTTCGGGTGTGAGCTAGCGGGCGTTGTCCCCGGAAGATTAACCTCTAGACGATTTTAGCTTATTTGCTAAACACTTGTTCTTTGTTAACATTTTGAGAGACTCCGTCTCTTTGTTATTTTCCGCACTTAGTTGTAATTTTTTGACACTCCTCGTTTTATTTAACTTGCATGTATAAAAGTTTTTAAAAACTACCTATTTCCGCAATATAATTCACATGCTTGTTTGTTTATTATTTCCGCATTCGCGAGGGTTGTCACAATACATCCCTTTAATCTTACAGGATTATAATGAAATTACGATTTATATGATTAACGGGTCATAAACAAAATTGCATAATAAACAAAGGGATTAGGAATAACCTTTAGTCCTCGTAAATTTGGCTTAAGAACAGATATCAAAGCATATATCCTCCTAATCGTCTCACCCAAGATTGATCGAGATATGCCCTTGTATTTGCTAGAAAATTTAGAGAGAAAAAGAGTCTGTATCTTTTTGTGTGATATAAATTAATGATGAATGAATTAGAGAGTTAGAATGAGTAAAACTCTTCCTATATCCTCCCTAGGTCACGGCACCAATTAGGAGAAAATAAGGGATATTTTCTCTTATTTTGTTACCCTAATTAACCGAAATTCCAAAGTGTATTTGGACTCTTTTTCGGTTATATTAGCTTCCATTTAATATAATGTTATACATATTATATTTGTCTAATATGTTGTCATACATTAATAAGGTCCATTACAACATTTTTGCAGTGGATATATTAATCATAACAATTATTATGACAATCGTATAATATATATTACAATTATAAATATCGGTATATTTATAATCCTGCTAATTAAATATAACGGTTTATGTTTAATTACGAATTAACATTTTAATTCGTTTAAGCTCACATTATATACTTCAACTAAATATAACATTTTATATTTAATTACGAATTACAGTTAATTCGTCTTAGTTAACTTTATTTAATAATCGTTATGGAATAATTATATCATCATCACATTGACTAACTTTTTAGTCAAAAACACTGACTAACCTTTTAGTCATTTAATAAGGCATCAATATGATTATTTTCTCAAATAATCACATCTCTCAATCACATCCTTTATGTGTGACTTTTAGGGACCAGTTGATCACCGCCATCTGTATGACAATAACGTCAAACTTATCTAGCAAGCCAACCGTTATCGATAAACGTTAATCAACTGATTACATTACAAAGTATACCCTGTGAACCTACAGAGATTTATTTATGTTATTGCACTAACTGTGGAGGACACTGGCTCCAACAATCTCCCACTTGTCCGTACAAGTGTATGTGCGATAACCGATTCTCATATCCATAATAAATTGCTCCCACTCAATGTAAACCAATTTGCAAAGTCCGTATTCACAAAGGTCGTAGTTTACAAGTGATCAGTATCAAGAGTGGTTTCCCCGACTAGAGAGTAACTTAACTGATAAACGACTCTTCATTCGAGCATGGCCATGCATTTCAGTTACAGCTCCTCGAGTGGCCCTGAGAAATATCATATCCTGATAAAGGTTGGATATTTTCTTCAACTCGAAACTTGCAGATACCAGCGCAGTTGAAATTGACCCAGTGAAATCTACTTAGCAGCCTGTTTACGGTCGACCAGAAAGAAACAAAGCCTCCAAAACTGCTTAATCTCAGAGACAGTCGATAGTTCCAAAAGAATCGACTCTAGGACACTATGGATGTCCTATCCACGACCTGGCAACCTATGTTCTACTAAACATTTAGGACTCCATAACGTCGTCACAAAATGTCTGCGCCTATCATTCTAACCGCATCTGTGACGATCAGTCAACTTTTGACTTATGGCTCGTTGAACCCACATCAATCGACTTCACAGAATATTGCTATAGTTCTCAGGCTCATGTAGGCGATTACTACCAAAACAAATATAATGTAATTCAGTTCACTTTGTGTGTTCAATGTGGTCATTACAACCCACATGAAACAAAATATAAAACAAAACGATGATTTCATAGATAGTTTTTATGAAAAAGATACAGGTGTCTAATCCATATAAAACAACTAATACAACTCAGGAACACGTTTGATACCCATGGAAATAACGTGCCCTTCATGCTTATCATATCTTAACGGTTTAGTGAGAGGATCTGCAACGTTATAATCCGTAGCAATCTTGTCTATCACTATTTCCCTTTGCTCCACGTAATCTCGGATCATGTGAGCCTTCCGTTGTACATGCCTAGACTTTGGCTCCTTAGCCTGGAAGATGGCACCACTATTATCACAATAGATGGTGATCGGGTCATCCGAACTAGGAACTACTGTTAGTCCTTGTAAGAATTGACGCATCCATATAGCTTCCTTCGCAGCCTCTGAAGCGGGATAGTACTCGAACTCAGTCGTAGAATCTACTATAACATTTTGTTTGGAGCTTTTCCAGCTGACCGCAGCGCCATTAAGAGTAAACACGAATCCAGACTGAGATTTCGAGTCATCTCGATCCGTTTGGAAGCTAGCATCTGCGTAACCGGTTGCGCATAGCTGAGTGTCACCTCCATAAGTCAATACCCAATCCTTAGTCCTCCGTAGGTACTTAAGGATATTCTAAACAGCTATCTAATGTGTTTCACCTGGATTGCCTTGGTAACGACTCGTCATACTCAATGCATATGCCACGTCTGGACGTGTGCATATCATGGCATACATGATCGATCCTATAGCTGATGCATAAGGAATCCGACTCATGCGCTCGACCTCTTCCGATGTCTTTGGTGCCCAAGCTTTACTCAAATGCATCCCAGAGACCATTGGAAGGTTCCCCTTCTTGGAGTTGGTCATGCTGAACCTCTCAAGAATCTTATCTATATAAGACTCCTGACTGAGGGATAACATCCGTCGTGATCTATCTCTGTAGATACGGATCCACAAAATTCTTTGTGCCTTGCCCAGATCTTTCATCTGGAAATGGTTCTTTAACCAAACTTTTACCGAAGTTAAGAGAGGTATGTCATTCCCAATCAAGAGTATGTCATCGACATACAATATTAGGAAAACAATCTTGCTCCCACTCGACTTGATATATAAGCATGGTTTCTCGACCGATCGAGTAAATCCATTCTCTTTTATCACCTGGTCGAAACGATGATTCTAACTCCGAGAAGCCTGCTTAAGTCCATAGATGGAACGCTTAAGCTTGCATACCTTCTTAGGATTTTTAGGATCAATGAAACCTTCGGGTTGTACCATTACAACCCTCTCCATACCGTTTAAGATGCAGTTTCACATCCATTTGCCAAATTTCATAGTAATGAAAAGCGGCAACCGCTAAGATTATCCGAATGGAACGCAACATAACTACGGGTGCAAAAATTTCATCATAGTGCAATCCTTGCACTTGAGTGAAACCCTTTGCCACTAGTCATGCCTTGTAGGTATCTGGTTGTCCTTCTACAGAATGCTTTATTTTGTAAAGCCATTTGCACTGAAGAGGCCGAACCTTATCAGGTAAGTCAACCAGATCCCATACGTCATTCTCATAGATAGAGTCCATCTCGGATTGCATGGCGTCAAGCCATAGCTTAGAGTCGTGTTGGAGTAAGGTGGCCTCCCCCATAGGTGGCGCCACATAATAATCTTATTATGATATAATTGGGATATTTATTGACTATATATATGATTAGTCAGTTGATTAACGTAAATCAATAACGGTTGGCTGACTAGAGTTTGACGTTATTGTCGTTTGACGGCGGTGATCAACTGATCCCTTTCGGTCACACGTAAAGGATGAAATCCAAATAGTAACTAATTATTTGTATACGATACAGTTAATTAGTACATTACATATATTCGATATGTACGAGAGTTAATTGTTAGAAATTGAGTTAAGAACTCAAATTCGATTAAACTTATTTTTCAATTATGCGCTAATTGACTAATAAATTTATATCTTATTTTAATACGATTAAATAAGATTTAACTTAGTAATTAATCGTTAAATTACTAAATTAGTTGAGGTTTTGAGATAGAGGTAATTAGTTAATTATATTTACAAGGAGTTGTAAAATAAATTAACCAAGCATTGTGGGACCCCTTATATATTGATATAATGGTAAAATATTACTTAAAATGTTAAGTACATATTATTTATTTAATTGAGTCATATAATTGTTATATGATCAAATTAACACTTAATTATACAAGATAATTAACCATATGATCAATAAGTATTTGTGAGACAAAAATCAAAAATCAAAATGGACCAAACTAGGCCATAATGGCCGGTTATGGTAGTAGTTACATGGTGATGATTTTGTTCTTATTTTTACTCTTTAGTTACTTATTGAAAGTGACATAACAAGTATAAAACAATCATCATCTTTTCTACAACACTCCACTCAAATGCATGTGATAAAATTAAGCAAAATAAGAGTCCTTTATGGACTAAGTGGTCCGGCCAAATGGCTTTAAAAATGAGCAAATGTGTTCATTATTTGACTACTTCATTTTGTGCAATTGTCATACTTCTTTCTAAAATTCTTCCTCTCACTAAAAACTCTCAAATACTAATATTTACTAAGTATTACTAGTGTAGTAATATAGTCATAATATTAGTAGTATAATATCTATCTTATTATCTAGTTAATAATAAGAGTAGATTATTTGTGTTAATCTTGGTGCAACTTAGAGGAGATCTTCTACTTTGGAGATGTTTTGTGTTCACCATATTTAATTCTCACGAACAACAATAAGAGTTCTTGTTGGGGCCATAATTTCCATATCACTGTTGAGGAAATTTCTTCTTTTATATCAAGGTCCTTTATATTTGCATGCATGTTACATAGATCATTAAATACTAAATTAACAAGTAATTTAGCAAATAATTAGAAGATTCTAATTAAGGTCTATGGACTTTAATGTGGTATCAGAGCTAGCTTGTAGCATGCATGTTCATTTTGGACATTTTTATTAAAGTTATAAGATAACTACTAAAATCAAAGATTTTGAGTTAAAATACGATTCTGACGAAACTTTTTAGTGCAGGTATACCTAATGACCTAAAAATGTTTGTGGTCAAATTTCGTGATTTTAGGGATTAATTTGCTATTTATTTTGATTTTTGGCGTTTAAACCGAGTTAACATGCATTGTATGAGTTAAAAGTTAACTAAAAATAGTTGCATGTTGATTCTGGCCATGAAATTTTAATATGATCTCACACGCACTTCTTACATATTTTATGTAAAATTTCGTGACTTTTACTTATGTATTGCATGTTTATTGATTTTTATACGATAAAAGTCGATAATATGAGATTATAATGTTCATAAAATTGAAAAGTCCATTTTTGGTCTTGAAATTTTTTTTTACATTTTAAATTCTGATGTTGATACTCTTGGTGAAATTTAATAATTTGTTTCATTGTTTTACTATATCTAATGTTTTTATTTTATAAAACCATTAAATACAAAGCTATTTGTTCATAAAATTAATTTAAATTTTTTCAGAAAATGTTTTTTATTTTTATAATTCCTGGAATTGTTCCAGAATGTACAAAATTTTTGGTTTCAAATTTTATGATGTTTATATTTTATTTTGGTTTTATTTCATAATTGTTATGATTAAACCGTAATATTTAGCAAATGAAATCACATCGATCTAATTAATGACCAACAAAATTAGTAGTGACTAATTTTGAGTTCTAAATCAGTTTAGTTAATTAGTTTGAATTTAAATGCGATTTAAATGTTGATATTGATTTTTAATGGTTAAAAATCAATGAATCCCGGAAGAAATCGAGCTACAATGAGCATGAATTGAACTTAGGACGATTTTGGCATGAATTTTGTAGCAATTTATTTTATTTATGTTTGAATGAATGAATGTCATTTATTTAATAATTTATGCCAATTTTGTACCTAGTATGGCCTAGTTAATTTTTATCGTTATTACCCGTAATGTAAGGGAATAACGTTTTGGTTGTAATTTTATTGCGATCTCGTATCGCCGGTTTGTATAATTTAATAATTTTATTTTATAGTATAAATGTATAATAGGAATTTGTATATTTGTACATTTGTAATTATTTTATGAAGACCGGTGACTCCCTCGAGACGGTGCCATTTTGGAAGATGTTCCAAGTGAAGAGGCAAGGGACCAAGGAGTTGGTTTCCGAATTTGTAACTATCTAGTTAATTTTGATTAGCTAGGTGGCCATACTAGGATTTTATGGTTGCTTGATTGCTTGCTTTATTTTCGCTCATGCCAAAATCGTCACACATGCATTTTATTTACCGTTATTGTCAATTCAACGTTATTTAAAATTCACCGACTTAGTTCGCTTATAGGGAATTAATAACAAAATTGACAAGACCTCTCACATAACTTAAAAAAATTGAGATTTAGCCTTACCAATTAGTAACACCTATGAACCCCGTGTTCATTAGGGCTACCACGCTCGTGGGTCCCTTTTTTACCTCGGGTAAGTAGGGTGATGCGATCACAAGCCAAAATTGGATTGGACTCAACGAGATAAGCGTTATCTTGGGACTAGGAGATGGATTTAGTTGAAATCCGTCAACCAAGAGTTCTAAGTGTAGAATTAGTCAAGTATTGACTTACCATTTTTAGATAAAGGTAGCATGCGATGACTATTTTTTGTCTAAAGATGGGTCTTGGAATCACTTATGTAATTTCGTGAGTTGTCATTATATGAGTGACTTGTTTAAAATTGTTTTTACAAGTAAAATATATATAAGCAATGAATGTTTATTTTCCGTTGATATTTATTTTTATTCGCGCAATGACAATTATTTTTCTTCTATGAACTTATAAATCCATTCAATCGTGGAAAACGTTTCCATTATTTTATACGGTAGCATTTTGATTGCGATCTCCATTTAAACCACCGTAGCTAAAGACAAAATGAATTGTATCTTTTGATCCTCATATTCACCATTGCAAATGTCTCTTATGAAGAGTAAATGAATAAAGTCACACTTAGTCAAAAGCGTTTTTGAATATTTTGTGACGCCTTCTTATAACAATGGGACATCAAATTTTTGCTCCAAAGAAAATATTTGTATTTTGG
>JAIUZE010022961.1:0-11393 GCA_022085475.1 Heliosperma pusillum
AACAAATAACGCACAGGAGAGGTGCACATCTCTGGAGGCTCAGCTAATGAAGACTCAGTCAGAGGTGAAGGTGGTGGAGGACCAGCTGGCTAGGACGCAGAAAGTGAACCGCTCCCTCTCGCCAGGTATGAAGAGCGCGGATGATAAGCTGAATATATCTGCGACCCAGCTTTTCTCCCTGAAGAAGGATCTCTCTCAGGCAGTGTTGTATGCTGCTAGGGGTGATAATGAGACGAGACAGCTCGCGAGCAGCTCGAGATCGGCTCGGTCAAAGCTCGGTCAAAGCTCGGCTCGTGCGGGTTCGGCTCGGGCTCGAACTCGGCTCGAGAGCTTAACGAGTCAAGCCGAGCAAACACTGGCTCGGCTCGAAAAGCTCGCGAGCAGCTCGAACTTGTGTAATTATATAAGATATTGCTCTTATTTTATAAAAATATTTTATCACGGTTATACCTCTGTATTACATATATTAAATGTCTCATTTTTTTGCCAAATCTTTTTACATATAAACTTTGCGCATTGTTATTGAAAGTATCGGAAAAAGAAAAAAAATCAGAAAATCAACAAATATAAAGGCTCGATTTGAGCTCGAGTTTGGCTCGAGCTCGCTTTAAAGCTCGCAAGCTTTTTAACGAGCACATTTTTTCCAAGCTCGGGTAAGCTCGAGATCGGCTCGAGCTCGATTTTTAGTTTTCGAGCACAAGCCGAGCAAGGCCAAGCTCGGGCTCGGCTCGGCTCGTTAGCACCCCTATATGCTGCCTAGGAGTCCAAGATCAACTGCCTGAAGGAGGTCCAATTTGGGGAGCATACCTCGTTGGATCCAGAGGAGGAGGAGGAGGCGTTTTCTGAGCTCTTCCCTATTAAGCCGGATATGAGCTTCCTGAATGAGGTTGATGACTCTGAGGAAGAGGAGGAGGAGGAGGTGGGGGAGGCCCCGACTGAGGAGGAGGCGACAACTGGTCCAGAGCAGGTCCCTGTTGATGGAGAGCCAGAGTTAGGCGCATGTGGAGATAATGATGGTGACGACGGTGATAGTGGTGGCCAAGAGGCCAAAGTTTAGGTCCATGTGGAATTATGTTTTTAATTTCCATATTTTGTTGAACTCTTGCTTTTCGGTTTTGGTGGTATTGTGTAAGACAATATTAAGCGCGTCGTGGGGCGGGCGTATTTTGCCTTTTATGAATGACTTGTTTAGTAATTTGGTACTTACTGTGTGTAGCGCGCTTTTGGTGTGCTTCTGTGCGCGGACCGACATTCTCGGTAGATGGTGGCTCTTGAGTCCTTTGTCCATATATTTGACCGCCACACTACGTGTGGGTGTCTGTGGTGGTTGAGTAGGAGTTGGACCCTTTATTCGCCATGCGCACGCTATTTGTACCTGTAGAAGAGTTTTCTGCTAGTCTGGGTATGACAGACTGCCTTCCAAGGTTAGTAGGACTCCTTCAAGGAGGAGTTCTGTGGGCAACGAAACATGTTTTGAATAATCCGAAAATACATTGGCAAAAATATAAATTTTGAAAAATCTCATTTCGAATATTTCTGGAACAAAGGCCAATGATATGCTCTAACAATAACTGAAATGGTTTACAAATTGTGAAAGCCTTTTGTAATTGTGAAAGTCTTTGTTTGTTTGGCTGCGAACGATGTCAAGGGACCATACCTGGGGTTCCAGGCTTGCGATACCTATTTCAGATGTAGTACCTCTTGAGGTGGACTATGTTCCGGGGTTTGGGTATGATTTCCCGTTCCATAGTCATTAGTCTGTATGCTCTGTTGCCCACTATGCTTTCCACCTGATAGGGTCCTTCCCAGTTATAGGTGAATTTCCCAGCTTGCTCATTCTTATTGTTTTGGAAAACTTTCCTGAGTACTAGGTCTCCTACCTGCAGGACCCTGATCTTGATGTTCTTATTGTAATTTCTTGCTACCATCTGCTTGTAGGAGGCCATCCTTACTTGTGCATTACCCCTCATTTCATCTACTGTATCCAGGTTGCTAGCCATCTCCACTTTGTTTTTATCTTCAGTTATGCACCCACACTTATGTGTGGGTACTCTCATTTCCGTGGAGATTACTGCCTCTACACCAAAGACCAAGCTGAATGGTGTTTGGCCAGTACCCACCTTAGGTGTAGTTCTGTCGGACAAGAGTACCAGAGGGAGTTCTTGTGCGCACCAGCCCCCAGCTTCTTCCAATCGTTTTAAATTGTCGATTACTATTTTGTTGCTGGACTATGCTTAACCATTACACTGAGGGTTCCTGGGAGTGGATTTGCATAGTGTGATGTTCCACCTGGCGTAGATGGCCTTTGTCGGATTGGAGATGAACTGGGACCCATTATCACATATTATCTCTACATGTATCCCGAATCTACAGATGATGTTGTGTTTGATGAAGGATATGACTTGTCTTTCTGTCACTTGGGAGAATGACTCTGCCTCTATCCAGGTAGAGAAGTAATCAGTCATGCCTAGCATGAAGACCTTGTTTGCTGGGGCTCCAGGTAGTTTTCCCACAATGTCCATACTCCACTTCATAAAGGGCCATGGTGAGAGTACCGGATGTAAACGTCCTGCAGGCTGGTGGGTTACTGTAGCGTGTCTTTGGCATGCGTAACATTTCTGGGCGTATTCCATGGCATCTTTGCACATGGTGGGCAAGAAGGTTGCCTCTAGGGTAGCCAGAGCCTCTGCCTTAGCGATATGGTCCTTGGGGATCTTTTTTATGACAAAAGCTGGAACTTGAGAGATAATTCTTTCGCCACATTTAGGTAGGCTAGCATTTTGGAATCTCTGGCGGTAAATTCATCGTTGACATGGTTGACAATCAGTTGTGAGTCACTGCATACTGAGATGTTCTGCACCCCTAGATTAAGGGCTAACTGTAGGCCTAGGATCAAGGCCTCATACTCTGCTTCGTTATTGGTGGCCATGAATTCGCACCTTACTGCATGTACTATCATCTCTCCTTGTGTAGATCTCAAGAGTATGCCAACCCCGTGCTCCTTAAGTTTGAGGCTACATCTATGTGTAATAGCCAGGGTTCATCCGACCTTTCCCCTTCTAGGGTCAAAACCTCCTGGTCTGCCTGGACTTGCAGAGTAGGACTAAAGTCTGACATGAAGTCTGCTAGGGCTTGCGATTTAATTGATGTTCAGGGTTCAAACTGAAGGTCGCATCCATTAAGGTGGATGGACCACTTGGCCATTCTACCTGACAGTTCTGGTTTCCTTATTACTGCCTTCAGGGGGTAGCTGGTTACTACAACGATGGGGTAGGCCTCAAAGTATGGCCTTTACTTATAGGATGATACTACTAAAGCTAGTACAAGTTTTTCAAGTGTTGTGTACCTGGCTCTGCAGGTAGCAGAGACTTACTGATGTAGTATACTGGCTGTTGTTGCCAATCCCGTTCTCGTACCAGTACTGAGCTGACGGATGGTTCCGCCGCTGACAAGTACATATAGAGGTGCTCTCCAGGCTCTGTTTTCGAAAGAAGGGTTGGACTGCTCAAGTATCTCGTGAATTCATGGAAGGCCTTTTCGTGCTCTTCTGTCCACTAAATTCGCTCATTTTTCCTCAGGGTATCATAGAACATGCGACACTTATCTGAGGACCTCAAGATGATTCGGTTCAAGGTTGTCACCCTCCCTGTCAGCTTCTGTACGTCTTTTGGTTTCTAGGGGGACTCTAGCTGTAGTAGTGTCTCTCCGTGTCACCAAGTGCCCAAGGAATTTTCCCGAGAAGACTCCGAAAGTGCACTTCAAGGGGTTTAATTTCATTTTATACTCCCTGAGGGTATTGAAGGTGTCTTCGAGGTGCTGTATATGGTCCACTGCATGTTATGACTTCACCACCATGTCATCAATATAGACCTCCATTGTACTTCCTATCTGATTCTTGAACATCATGTTTACCAACCTCTGGTAGGTTTACCCTGCATTCTTGAGCGCAAAGGGCATTACATTATAGCATTACAACCCTCGCTCTGACTGGAATGCCGTTTTCTCTTGATCTGCAGGGTATATGTTGACCTGGTTGTATCCACTCCAGGCATCCAAGAAAGTTATCATCTCGTGTCCAGGTGTGGCGCCAACCATGGCATCAATATGTGGCAGGGGAAATGGATCTTTTGGACATGCTTTGTATAGATCAGTGAAATCCACGCACACCCTCCACTTATTGATTTTCTTTGGGACCACCACCATATTTGAGAGTAACTCTGGATACCTCACTTCTCGGATTTTCCCTGCTACCAGCAGGTTAGCTACCTCCATTTTGATAATTTGGGCTCTTTCTGGAGCGAATTTCCTTCTTCTCTGCTGGATTGGGCTGTAGCTAGGGTCCACATTAAGACGATGGGTTATTAAGCTGGGGTTGATGCCCACCATGTCATTATCTGACCAACTAAAGTTGTCTGCGTTTCGCTCGAGTCTTTCTTGTGTCTGACCGGTGCAGTCTGATCCTACCAGTACGGTCCGCGCTGGGTGCAGCATGTCCAATGTGATCTGATCGAGTTCTTTTTGTGAAGGTTCTACATACTTCTCATGGACATGCTGGCGCTGTAATTGCTATGCTGGCGGGCTGGCGGTGTGCTTCAGTGCATCCTTGTAATAGCCTCTAGCCTCCTCATGGTCTCCTCGTACCTCTTTTACTCCCCATGGTGTTGGGAACTTCGGGCACTGGTGGTACGTCGAGGGAATTGCTCTCATTTCATAGATCCAGGGCCTGCAAATGATAAAATTGTAAGTAGATGGACCATCAATAACCAAATATCTTACTTGTTTATTAATTGAACCAGCAAAAGTGGGAATAACTGTTTCCCTTAGTGATCTCCTGGTTTTACCACTGAATCCCACCAGGGGGACTGCCCTGTTGGTCATGTCCTTTTCACTGAGCCCCATATTCTTGAGGGTGCTCTTGATGAGGAGGTTAACTTAGCTTCCGGTCTCTACCAGGATCTTCTTCACCAAGTAATTCCCTATTGACAGGGTAGTTACTAGCGCATCATGATGTTGTTATTCTACACCATGTGCATCTGTCTCGTCGAAAGAGACTGCTGGTAGGTCCGCCTTGCTCACCCTGCAAGAGGTCTCAGGCGTGTCCCCTTTCGTTTCTGTAGCATGTCTCTTGGTGAATGAGAAGGTTAACCCACACAGTTCTGACCAACCTGTGCTTACTTTGACAATCTTACTATAAAGAGAGGGTGGAGAAGGTAGCACCTGATCTGTGGCGTTTATTTTACCGGGTCTACTTCCTTTAGCGAGTAAGTTGTTGAGGTACCCTGCTCCATAGAGATGCTTCACCTCCTTGCACAATGCTACACAGTCTTCAGTTTTGTGGCCGATGTCATCATGGAAAATGGACCTCCTGCTCTCGTGTCTTTTTTCTGGGCCCTTGTGTCCAACTGACTTCTTAGGCCACCTTACCCTTCCACGTAGCTCTTTAAGGGCTTTGAGCAAGCCTGCCATACTTGTAGAGAAACCATACTCACTGATCTTTGGGGGCAAGTTTGGATTTTCTCGCCAGTCAGCCCCTTCTGAAACCTTGTTGACGGTGGACATGCTGTATGGCTTTGATCTTTCACAACTCTTGTCGGTTACTGCCTTTCTGGTACTCCTCCTTTAACCATATTGCTGCCATGGCTTTGGACTGCACATTCGCAAACGTAGCATAGGGGTACTTGGTCAGATCCCTGTACAGATTTGAGTCTTAGTGGAGTCCTTGACGGAATGCTTCCATGGCTGAAGCGATATCATCTAGGGATGGACACCTTCTCTTTGTTGAACCGGTTAAGGAAGTCTCGGGTAGATTCATCGAACTTCTGGGTTATCCTGTATAGGTCGCTGGTCTGCTTCTCCGGTTTCCTTCTTCTAGCGAGTTTCTGGGTGAACAGGTTCACCTGGTCGGCGAATGTTCCCACGCTTTTGTGAGGGAGGCACACGAACCACTGCAAGGCGGCTCCAGAGAGGGTGGATCCAAACCCTTTGCACATGCATGCTTCCTTCAGGGGACCTGTTGCTGTGACTACCATCATCTTCTGCTTGTACTGGTTGATGTGGTCTAGGGGATCATCTGTTCCATCATACAACGTCATGACCAAAAGCTTGAATCCTTTGGGCACGTTGATGAGTGTTATGCCATCCACGAAAGGGGAGTCATCGTAGCTCTCAGGTGTGTCTTTCTTAATAGGGCGCGACATCCTCGTAATCTGGTTGATCATGCCCCTCAGTTCCTGGAGTTATTGTTCCACTAGTCCTCCTGTTCCTGCAAAAGGGTGATCCAAACTCAACAATGTTAATGTAATAGAAAATACTAATCAATGTTCAATACTCCAAGACTGATAAGCGGAAGCTAGACATGATATGGTCATCCCATACTCATCCCAGCGCAGCGCTATAGATTACCTGTGATCAACTTCTCACCTTCCCCCAATGGGTCACATCTGTTTTGTAAATATATCGACCAACGTACATGATAAGCACAAGGGAAAGAAAAAACCGGAGGGCCACCGCAGGGGTCACCTCAGTAGACTCAGGTTACCATCCCCGCTCTACAGAAACTACCAATTGACCCTAGACTGCAGCCACAAGCGTCGAACTTCCATCTTGCCACAACAAGATAACACGGAACATTAATGTGCATATATACTCCACGTAGCAAGATAACTACGGGGGCAAACTCGGGGTGTGATCCGTCTCCCAACGGAATCATCAAACCATTGTAACAAAGTAATCATCGCCAACAACTCCAAACTCCATCATTGTCACAACAGTGAGCATCATCATCAATCACATATCAATAATGACAATAACATTGTGACATCCCGCGATTTAGCAATAAAGTAAACACATAAATTTGCAGCGGAAAACGAGATTTTTAAAAAATTTAAAAGCAAAATCGTGAATGTCACTATATATTAAAAAACCAACGCTTACGTAAATAAATATTTCATACAAATGGTAACTTAGATAAATGCAAGGGATCCCGATCCCTTTATAAAAACACCTAGAAGATATCAACTAATGTAAAGTACAACGCTAAGGGTGAATCGTTGTAAGTACAACGCTGGCTAGCTCACTCGTCCTACCCAATGCAACACCAACCTGCAACCTGCTCATTCATGAAACATGAATGCCATAGTCAGTGGGTAATAACCCGGGGTTCTCCCAGCCATATCACATTAAAACGCACATACGCAAGCATATAAGCATATATAATCATGAAACATGTATTTATCATGCCGGATATGAGAATAACATTACCCTAATAACAACATACCAGAATAGGAATCATCATTCATCATTATCATGCAATACAATACTCGGGGAAGACTCCCCTTGGCAACTACATGGAGCGCCCTTGGCTTGCATCTCACCATTATTGATGTTGTGCATGAGAAGGTTAGGGACTCCACATACATACCAAACGTAAGCATCCAAAAATTTCAAGTATGCAATCCAATATGTGATCACATATATAAGCAATACACTCTCACGGTAAATGACACGCACTAGCATCTGTACTTTGCAAGACAAGAGGGACTAGTCCACGGGATCAACGTTTCCCTTAACCATATATGATAAACGTATCGTATCCTCAAGAATGTAATCCTCCCGGCTTGACGACAACAATACGGAAGTCCTAGTCTAAACCTGTCCAGACTCTCACGATAAACCCTCCTGATTAGACATGCGATAAATGTTGGAGCTAGTGTCCTCCACAGTTAGTGTGATAATATGAATAAATCTCTTACACGTTCACATGGTATACTTAGTATTCTTATCAGTTGATTAACGTTTATCGATAACGGTTGGCTTGCTAGGAGTTTGACGTTATTGTCATTTTAATGGCGGTGATCAACTGGTCCTTAAAAGTCACACCTAAAGGATGTGTCTGAGCGATGTGATTATATGAATAATATAATCATATTGATGCCTTATTATATGACTAAAAGGTTAGTTGATGTATATGACTAAAAGGTTAGTCAATGTAATGATGATACGATTATTTAATAACGATTAAATAATATTAGCTGAGACGAATTAAATGTAATTCGTAATTGAATATAAACCGTTATATTTAATCAATGTATATAATGTAAGCTTAAACGAATTAAAATGTTAATTCGCAATTAAACATAATATGTTAGATTTAATTAGCAAATTATAAATATACGGATATTTATAGTTGACGTATATATTATATTACATGCTAATATAACCGAAAAAGGAAGGAGAAAATAGTCTTTTTCTTCTCCTAATTTTCGGCTAATAAGAAAAAAAATAAGAGAAAAGATCTCCTATTATTCTCTTATGGTAACTAGGTCAAAAACCTAATAACAATAGGGTTAAAAGGAAAAAGACTCCTCCTCCTACTGTTGTTGTTGTTCGGCCGAAACAGAAGGAAGAAAAAAAAAAGTTTTTTTTCGAATTCCCTCTTTCATTCATCATCACACAAAAGAAAAATTAGCAGTAACGTTTCTCTAAAATTCTAGCACAAGCAAGGCATATCTCGGAGCATCTTGGGTGCAACAATTAGGAGAATATCGATTTCGATATTTATCATAGGCCAAATTTGCTAGGACCAAAGGTTAATTCTAAATTCCTATAATTTTATATTAATCAATTCATTTATGACTCTTAATTCATATACTAAAGTTTCGTTACAATCCGTAAAATAATGACGAAATATACCGATATTTCTTACAAGTGGTATCAGAGCCAAGGGCTACGAAATTATTTTATATGTTTTTCATAATTGATGAAATATAAGATTAGAAATATTTATTTTTTTTGTTGTTTGATTTCGGCCCCTTTATGCTGCTGCTGCCGAGGAAAAAAAAATTTAACTGTTCACTGTTCATCCGTGAAAGAGAAATTTTTTTTTTTTGCCCTGTTTTTCCATTTTGATTCATTATAATTGTTGTTTTAAAAAGTTAAGACGATAACATGATGAATTTGTAGTTGTTTTGATTTAATAAGGATTAAATTAAAATGTAAATGGAAATCGATTTGAATGTTCATTGCTATATATTTTTCGGTATTCATTGATTTAGATATTCATTTTAAATTGTTAAATTGAATCATCTAGTTTGTATCGATGTTTAATAATGATTAGATGTTGATAATTTGTACCGATCTTGAAAATATTAGTAACATCAAATTAAATTGTATATTTTAAAAAAAATATATCCGTGGCTGCCAAAAGTGAAAATTAAACTGTATCGTTTTTTTTAATTTTTGGTTGAAATTTTTGTTATTATTCATTATAATGATAATGTTTCGTTTATTGTTGTGAAGAAGTCCACAATAATTGGATACCCAATTATTTTAAAGAGGTTTAAAATAATGTATTAATTCATGTTAAAGAATATGAATTAAAATTGGATTATGTTTTGTTGGGGTTATTGTGATTAATTAAGGAATTGTCACATAATTTTGATCATTTTAAAAGGTGGTTTGGATAAATTACTCTTCATAATTAATGAATTATGTCTTGGATGATTAATTTATAGTTGATGCATTTTATTGTGTTGAATGAATGGTTGAATAGTTTAATTTACGTATTTTTGCAATCGGTTCTAATTTGTATTACCTAGTGTGGCCTTAGTTGATCATGTTTTAGTAATGATGGAAACATGATTTTTGATGAAATTTTGAGATCTCGAATCTCCATTTTATTTTTGATTAAATTGTGTTTTTAAATTAGAATGTAAATAGGTTTATATTTTGTAATTTATTAAATGTATTTTGAGAAGACTAAAGATGGCGATCGGATTGCTCACTCCCGCTACATGGACCAAGATGGAACATCAAGACAAGCTTCTCGGGTCCAAATGGGTTGGATTCCAAAGTTGTACTTTGTTCATTTTGGTAGATAGGCCACACTAGGACTTTGTAATATTTTTATGTATTTTTCCATTCTTGTTGCTTTTTCATCACATGATAGTTAGTGCATCATATTCCGCTTAAACCAAACCACCTACTACTAAAATGCATGAAATTGACTCATATTGTTTGAATGTTAGTTATCATGGACATAAAGATGTTACTCGAATTTAAGCCATCATTTTAGTTTATTCATTCTTGCATGTTAGATATTAGTTCACTTAAAATTGAATTAAAATAAAATTGATGGGATCTTCCTCTAAACCTAAAATTGAGACTAGTCTTTATAGGCCAAAATACTATGAATCCCTTCTTCGTCGGTAGGCATATAGGACCTTACTCTCTATATGACCCCTTCTACGTTGGGTAAGTAGTGTGTGTTGACCTATTTTATCTCAACATTATAGTCCGAAGAGTTTCTCGTGATTATGATGGACTAAAGATAGAATTTACAGAAATTTATCGACCAAGAGTTCTAAAGGTAGATTAGCCAAGAGGTTGGCTTATCAATTTACAGATAATTGAGTCTTGGGATCATTTATATAATTCTTGAGGGAGGTCAATTGTATAAATGCTCGAGTCTTTGCATTAAAACAAATTTTGCACTAGACTTAAATTCAAATCGATGAGTATGCTTGTAACAACCCGAAAAGTACCCTATTTTTCTAGTGAAAATATTTTACGAATACTTTTCAGCCTGTTTAAGTTTTAAAGTGGAATTTATTGTTTCCAGTTGAATTTTGAAATTCCGAGTTCGTATTTGGAATTTTTGAGAGATTCCATGAGAATCCCGTGTTTAAGTCAACTTTGACTTTCGTTGACTTTTTCCGACTCGCCTTGTAATTTTGAAGACCGAAATTTTATTTAAAAAAATAATTTTTTTAATTTATTTTTATTAAGATTTATTTGGATTTATGATAATTTAATATAATTATTTTGAATTTATTCGGAATTAAAGAGAAGGTTTTACGGTTTAATCCCGAACGTCATTTAACTATTCCCGAGTCGACTTAAATCCCGAAACAAACCCGAAACTCGACTTTGGCATGAGTCACACGCCCATGTCATCTTTTATCACTCACTTTGGATCTTTTAATTAATATGATTAAACTAATAATAATATCTAAGATATTTATAACTTTATCGATCCGTCAGTTTAAATTACGCAAATCGAGTAAAATCAGACCCGGTTCCTACCTATTCCACACGGCTCTTCCACCCTCTCTTAGGACTTGATATTTTCTTTCTTTTGATTACAATAACATAATATCTTGATATTTAATTTAATTAGCTTAATATATAATTATATCTAATCAATTACTATAATATAATTATTAAACCCGAGTCAATTCCGTAACAACAATTTCAAAACCCGACTCCATAATCCTTCTATATGTACACGGCACATTCTCCACTTTACTCACTAACAACTTTTCATTTTACAATAAATCAAATTAAGATCTAATTAACACTTTCTTTAATCGTTCTTCATCGTTCTTGAGCGTTCT